>CM051236.1:394789464-395005510 GCA_027917425.1 Gastrophryne carolinensis | reverse complement strand
AGCCTCTGTTTAAAGGACCATATAAGCATTTGCTCTTATCATATTTGAAATTAGCCTGATAAAGACACTTTTGCTGGCCAAAGCACTACTGTACCCTGCCAGCACGATTCCTGCCCGGGGCATCCCATTCTGTGACTAAAGCAGCCTCTGTTTAAGACCCATATAAGCATTTGCTCTTATCATATTTGAAATTAGCCTGATAAAGACACTTTTGCTGGCCAAAGCACTACTGTACCCTGCCAGCTCGATTCCTGCCCGGGGCATCCCATTCTGTGACTAAAGCAGCCTCTGTTTAAGACCATATAAGCATTTGCTCTTATCATATTTGAAATTAGGCCTGATAAAGACACTTTTGCTGGCCAAAGCACTACTGTACCCTGCCAGCTCGATTCCTGCCCGGGGCATCCCATTCTGTGACTAAAGCAGCCTCTGTTTAAGACCATATAAGCATTTGCTCTTATCATATTTGAAATTAGGCCTGATAAAGACACTTTTGCTGGCCAAAGCACTACTGTACCCTGCCAGCTCGATTCCTGCCCGGGGCATCCCATTCTGTGACTAAAGCAGCCTCTGTTTAAGACCATATAAGCATTTGCTCTTATCATATTTGAAATTAGGCCTGATAAAGACACTTTTGCTGGCCAAAGCACTACTGTACCCTGCCAGCTCGATTCCTGCCCGGGGCATCCCATTCTGTGACTAAAGCAGCCTCTGTTTAAGACCATATAAGCATTTGCTCTTATCATATTTGAAATTAGGCCTGATAAAGACACTTTTGCTGGCCAAAGCACTACTGTACCCTGCCAGCTCGATTCCTGCCCGGGGCATCCCATTCTGTGACTAAAGCAGCCTCTGTTTAAGACCATATAAGCATTTGCTCTTATCATATTTGAAATTAGGCCTGATAAAGACACTTTTGCTGGCCAAAGCACTACTGTACCCTGCCAGCTCGATTCCTGCCCGGGGCATCCCATTCTGTGACTAAAGCAGCCTCTGTTTAAGACCATATAAGCATTTGCTCTTATCATATTTGAAATTAGGCCTGATAAAGACACTTTTGCTGGCCAAAGCACTACTGTACCCTGCCAGCTCGATTCCTGCCCGGGCATCCCATTCTGTGACTAAAGCAGCCTCTGTTTAAGACCATATAAGCATTTGCTCTTATCATATTTGAAATTAGGCCTGATAAAGACACTTTTGCTGGCCAAAGCACTACTGTACCCTGCCAGCTCGATTCCTGCCCGGGGCATCCCATTCTGTGACTAAAGCAGCCTCTGTTTAAGACCATATAAGCATTTGCTCTTATCATATTTGAAATTAGGCCTGATAAAGACACTTTTGCTGGCCAAAGCACTACTGTACCCTGCCAGCTCGATTCCTGCCCGGGGCATCCCATTCTGTGACTAAAGCAGCCTCTGTTTAAGACCATATAAGCATTTGCTCTTATCATATTTGAAATTAGGCGCCTGATAAAGACACTTTTGCTGGCCAAAGCACTACTGTACCCTGCCAGCTCGATTCCTGCCCGGGGCATCCCATTCTGTGACTAAAGCAGCCTCTGTTTAAGACCATATAAGCATTTGCTCTTATCATATTTGAAATTAGGCCTGATAAAGACACTTTTGCTGGCCAAAGCACTACTGTACCCTGCCAGCTCGATTCCTGCCCGGGGCATCCCATTCTGTGACTAAAGCAGCCTCTGTTTAAGACCATATAAGCATTTGCTCTTATCATATTTGAAATTAGGCCTGATAAAGACACTTTTGCTGGCCAAAGCACTACTGTACCCTGCCAGCTCGATTCCTGCCCGGGGCATCCCATTCTGTGACTACAGCAGCCTCTGTTTAAGACCATATAAGCATTTGCTCTTATCATATTTGAAATTAGGCCTGATAAAGACACTTTTGCTGGCCAAAGCACTACTGTACCCTGCCAGCTCGATTCCTGCCCGGGGCATCCCATTCTGTGACTAAAGCAGCCTCTGTTTAAGACCATATAAGCATTTGCTCTTATCATATTTGAAATTAGCCTGATAAAGACACTTTTGCTGGCCAAAGCACTACTGTACCCTGCCAGCTCGATTCCTGCCCGGGGCATCCCATTCTGTGACTAAAGCAGCCTCTGTTTAAGACCATATAAGCATTTGCTCTTATCATATTTGAAATTAGGCCTGATAAAGACACTTTTGCTGGCCAAAGCACTACTGTACCCTGCCAGCTCGATTCCTGCCCGGGGCATCCCATTCTGTGACTAAAGCAGCCTCTGTTTAAGACCATATAAGCATTTGCTCTTATCATATTTGAAATTAGGCCTGATAAAGACACTTTTGCTGGCCAAAGCACTACTGTACCCTGCCAGCTCGATTCCTGCCCGGGGCATCCCATTCTGTGACTACAGCAGCCTCTGTTTAAGACCATATAAGCATTTGCTCTTATCATATTTGAAATTAGGCCTGATAAAGACACTTTTGCTGGCCAAAGCACTACTGTACCCTGCCAGCTCGATTCCTGCCCGGGGCATCCCATTCTGTGACTAAAGCAGCCTCTGTTTAAGACCATATAAGCATTTGCTCTTATCATATTTGAAATTAGCCTGATAAAGACACTTTTGCTGGCCAAAGCACTACTGTACCCTGCCAGCTCGATTCCTGCCCGGGGCATCCCATTCTGTGACTAAAGCAGCCTCTGTTTAAGACCATATAAGCATTTGCTCTTATCATATTTGAAATTAGGCCTGATAAAGACACTTTTGCTGGCCAAAGCACTACTGTACCCTGCCAGCTCGATTCCTGCCCGGGGCATCCCATTCTGTGACTACAGCAGCCTCTGTTTAAGACCATATAAGCATTTGCTCTTATCATATTTGAAATTAGGCCTGATAAAGACACTTTTGCTGGCCAAAGCACTACTGGACCCTGCCAGCTCGATTCCTGCCCGGGGCATCCCATTCTGTGACTAAAGCAGCCTCTGTTTAAGACCATATAAGCATTTGCTCTTATCATATTTGAAATTAGGCCTGATAAAGACACTTTTGCTGGCCAAAGCACTACTGTACCCTGCCAGCTCGATTCCTGCCCGGGGCATCCCATTCTGTGACTAAAGCAGCCTCTGTTTAAGACCATATAAGCATTTGCTCTTATCATATTTGAAATTAGGCCTGATAAAGACACTTTTGCTGGCCAAAGCACTACTGTACCCTGCCAGCTCGATTCCTGCCCGGGGCATCCCATTCTGTGACTAAAGCAGCCTCTGTTTAAGACCATATAAGCATTTGCTCTTATCATATTTGAAATTAGCCTGATAAAGACACTTTTGCTGGCCAAAGCACTACTGTACCCTGCCAGCTCGATTCCTGCCCGGGGCATCCCATTCTGTGACTAAAGCAGCCTCTGTTTAAGACCATATAAGCATTTGCTCTTATCATATTTGAAATTAGGCCTGATAAAGACACTTTTGCTGGCCAAAGCACTACTGTACCCTGCCAGCTCGATTCCTGCCCGGGGCATCCCATTCTGTGACTAAAGCAGCCTCTGTTTAAGACCATATAAGCATTTGCTCTTATCATATTTGAAATTAGGCCTGATAAAGACACTTTTGCTGGCCAAAGCACTACTGTACCCTGCCAGCTCGATTCCTGCCTGGGGCATCCCATTCTGTGACTAAAGCAGCCTCTGTTTAAGACCATATAAGCATTTGCTCTTATTATATTTATATTATAAGACACTTTTGCTGGGCATAGGCTTACTGCTGCCTGCCAGGTGCACTTCTGTTGAGGCATCCCATTCTGTAACATAGCATACCCCTCTTTATTTACACTAAGCAGCTCTCTTATTTACACTAAGCAGGCCTGTTGGAGGCTGAGTGTTACTGCTCACTTTTGGTGTGCATTATATTCTGTTTCATATAGACCCACCGCTGCCCGGGGTTTTTTTAAATATCACCTACTACCACGCCAGTTAGACTATGTCGGGCAGACAAGTGCCTGGAAGTGAAAAGAGGAGTGGCAGAGGCCAAGATTCCGCAGGCAGAGCTCGCATCAGACTGGGGGCCAGTAGCAGCAGGAGTCACGCTGAGAGACCTAATCTGCCAGTATCTGCTAGCGGTCGGGTCTCCACCAGTAACGCATCTGCCGTGGTAGATTGGTTGACGCGCTCATCAACAACATCATCACAACTTACGTCTGAGACCCCCAGTCTAGGGTCGGTAGGTTCCTCTGACACAACCCTGAGTTGGCATGCCCCGAGAGCAGTCCCTGTCCTCCCATTGCCTCTGGCCTACGCCGTTCCCTCCCCCAGCGACGTATCCTATGCTTTGGGTTCAGCTCCACTCTTTAGTGAGGAGGACCATCAGATAGAGGACAGTCAGCAGCTACTGCCCAGCCAAGAAATGGAGGTGGCTTCTTTAGCTAGGCAGACAAATAGTGATGTGGACAGTGTCGTGGGTGCTGCGAGCGTTCCAGCTCCTGCGCCAGACACTGTTGACGAATCCACGAACATCAGTGACGTACAGCCACAACCCGGTGATGATGATGATGATGACGATGAAGCCGATCGCACTTGGGAGCCGGGTGATGAAGGGGCTTCATCGTCATCATCAGGAGAAGAGGGGTGCAGGTTGCCCCGGAGTCAGCAGCTGAGGCAGCAAGGTGGTAGCAGTCAGCATGGGGGCACAATTCCAAAGGCTGGAGCCGGCCGGGGCCGGGGCCGGGGTAGAGCACCTGCTGTGCGGCAGTCTACCTTATCGGGAGGTAGTGGAGCAGGGGTTCCTGGAGTTGGCAACAGCAGCAGTGAATCAGTGAGGCCAGGGGGTGGGAAAAGTAGCTACTCGGCAGTGTGGCAGTTTTTCCTGAGGCATCCGCAGGAGGGTAACATGGCCACATGCAAGATATGTAGGCAAAAGGTGAAGCGTGGCCAGGGTCCAAATGTTGGCACCACGGCCCTGCGTCAACATATGATGCGTCACCATAAAACGACCTGGGAGAACCGAGGCTCCCAAGGGGTGGTCCAGTCTGCTTCCTCACCAAGTGAGCTCCCAATTTCTGCCAGCCAAGGCTCCAGCACCTCAGCCGAAGGCAGCTGTGCGTCATACCCATCCTCTGTCGCTCCTGCTCCTCCTCCTCCAAGTCATGCATCCCGCCAGCAATCCATCAGCGAAGCCATGTCCAAGAGACAGCAGTATGCGCCCACTCATCCTACGGCGCAGAAGCTGAATGTGCTCCTGTCCAAGTTGCTGGTGCTGCAGTCGCTCCCTTTTCAGGTGGTGGAATCTGCACCTTTCAGAGAACTGATGGCTTGTGCCGAGCCGAGGTGGAGAGTCCCAAGCCGTCATTTCTTTGCCAAGAAGGCAGTACCAGCGCTGCACACTTTTGTTGAACAGAAGGTGGGCCAGTCCTTGAGCCTGTCGGTGTGTAGCAAAATACATGGCAGCGCCGACATCTGGAGCTGTAACTACGGTCAGGGGCAGTACATGTCGTTTACGGCCCACTGGGTGAATGTGGTCCCTTTGCAGCAGCAACTTGGACAGGTCACGCCGCTTCGGCCTCCGCGCTCTCTGCCCATTGGGCCTGTGACACCGTGCGACTCGGCCTCCTCATCCTCCGCCATCTCCTCACCCTCCACTGTAGGCTCAAGTCTCAGTGCCCCTCCAGTCTACCATGTGTGCAGGGCACGGAGGTGTCACGCAGTGCTTCACATGGTTTGTCTTGGCGAACGGAGTCACACAGGGGAGGAACTGCTTAAATGTATTCATCAGGAAATCCAAACATGGCTTACTCCGAGAAAACTTAAAATGGGAATCATGGTTACCGACAATGGGAAGAACATTTTGTCTGCGCTGCGCCAAGGAAGCCTGACCCATGCCCCCTGCATGGCTCACGTCTTCAATCTGGTTGTCAAGCGGTTTCTGAAGTGTTCCCCCCATCTGCAGGACATCCTAACAACTTCACGGAAACTTTGCATGCACTTCAGCCACTCCTACACTGCCAAACACACCCATCTTGAGCTACAGCGTCAGAATGGTATCCCCCAACATAGTCTGATTTGCGATGTTTCCACCCGTTGGAATTCCACCCTTCACATGTTGGACCGATTATATGAACAGAGAAAAGCCATCACGGATTTCCTGATGATCCAAGCAGATAGGGGGACTCCCCTGTGTAACTTCAATGTCAACCAGTGGCAGCTCATACGTGACACCTGCCGTTTGCTCAGGCCCTTTGAGGAAGCCACTTTATTTGTCAGTCGGCAGGATTACGGGATGAACGACGTGATTCCACTGCTTCATGTACTACAGCACATGTTGGAAACCATGGCTGGTCAGGGCACTGGAGACATGGCGTTTACATCTTACGGCCACATGAACCCCCTTGGAGCTGAACTGGAGGAGGAGGAGGAGGAAGAGGAGGAGGAGGAGTTGCCCAGCGAAACACAGTTTAGGCTTGGCGAAATGGCTGGTTTATCTAGTCAGCGGACAGGAGAGGAGGAGCAGGAGCAGCCAGAGGAGCTAGAGGTTTTTGAGGAAGGAGAGACAGAGGACCCGGGCACACCGTGGCAGTATGCAGTGGAGATGGAGACAGGTAGTCCATCCGAGTCACTTGCGCAAATGGCACGAAGCATGCTCACGTGCTTGCGTAGTGACCCCAGAATTGTTTCCATCTGTCGGCGGGATGACTTCTGGCTGTCCACCTTATTGGACCCTCGCTTCCGGCACAAAATGGGGGCATTTTTTAAACCCACCGAGAGGGAGGACAAACTCAACTACTACAAAGACATTCTACGTAGGCAGTTGGCCGATGCCTATCTGCGCCATGGTCCATACTCTCGCAGGTCTGACTCGAGGGGACCTCTGCGCTCACCTTCCACTGCCATGGCCGCTGGGGGGGTTGGCAGCAGCAGCAGCAGAAGCTCCATCAGCAGCAGCAGCCTCAGTCTTCAGTCGCTAATGAGTAGCTTTCTACACCCGCATAGTCAGGCTACTCATGAGCAGCAGGAAGACCTGGAGCAGGACCTGAACCAGCAGGTCATGTCATACTTTGACATGACCATGCCAACACACCTTGAGGATCCGCTGGACTTCTGGGCAGCCAAACTTGATTTGTGGCCGCAACTAGCAGAGTTTGCCCTGGAAAAGCTGTCCTGCCCGGCAAGTAGCGTGCCATCTGAGCGGGTGTTTAGTGCGGCGGGGGCCATAGTTACGGCGAGGAGAACTCGTCTGTCAACTAAAAATGTGGAGAGACTCACCTTTGTCAAAATGAATCAGGGATGGATCAGCCAGGATTTCCACCCACCAATGCCTGATGCATGCGACTAGATTCAGCATGGTGCCACGTTTTACACTTTCCAAATGGTGCAAAACATATTTATGTCTTTAGGGCCATTTTTTGGGCTCCTGCTGCTGCTACTGTCAACTCCTGCCAACTCCAGGGTGTGATTCATCCAATTTTTGGGCTCCTGAAGCCAACTCCACTGTATATTTGGGCTCCTGCTGCTGCTACTGTCAACTCCTGCCAACTCCAGGCTGTGATTCATCCAATTTTTGGGCTCCTGAAGCCAACTCCAGTGTATATTTGGGCTCCTGCTGCTGCTACTGTCAACTCTTGCCAACTCCAGGGTGTGATTCATCCAATTTTTGGGCTCCTGAAGCCAACTCCAGTGTATATTTGGGCTCCTGCTGCTGCTGCTGCCAACTTCTGCCAACTCCAGGGTGTGATTCATCCAATTTTTGGGCTCCTGAAGCCAACTCCAGTGTATATTTGGGCTCCTGCTGCTGCTGCTGCCAACTTCTGCCAACTCCAGGGTGTGATTCATCCAATTTTTGGGCTCCTGAAGCCAACTCCAGTGTATATTTGGGCTCCTGCTGCTGCTACTGTCAACTCCTGCCAACTCCAGGGTGTGATTCATCCAATTTTTGGGCTCCTGAAGCCAACTCCAGTGTATATTTGGGCTCCTGCTGCTGCTGCTGCCAACTTCTGCCAACTCCAGGGTGTGATTCATCCAATTTTTGGGCTCCTGAAGCCAACTCCAGTGTATATTTGGGCTCCTGCTGCTGCTGCTGCCAACTTCTGCCAACTCCAGGGTGTGATTCATCCAATTTTTGGGCTCCTGAAGCCAACTCCAGTGTATATTTGGGCTCCTGCTGCTGCTGCTGCCAACTTCTGCCAACTCCAGGGTGTGATTCATCCAATTTTTGGGCTCCTGAAGCCAACTCCAGTGTATATTTGGGCTCCTGCTGCTGCTGCTGCCAACTTCTGCCAACTCCAGGGTGTGATTCATCCAATTTTTGGGCTCCTGAAGCCAACTCCAGTGTATATTTGGGCTCCTGCTGCTGCTACTGTCAACTCCTGCCAACTCCAGGGTGTGATTCATCCAATTTTTGGGCTCCTGAAGCCAACTCCAGTGTATATTTGGGCTCCTGCTGCTGCTGCTGCCAACTTCTGCCAACTCCAGGGTGTGATTCATCCAATTTTTGGGCTCCTGAAGCCAACTCCAGTGTATATTTGGGCTCCTGCTGCTGCTGCTGCCAACTTCTGCCAACTCCAGGGTGTGATTCATCCAATTTTTGGGCTCCTGAAGCCAACTCCAGTGTATATTTGGGCTCCTGCTGCTGCTGCTGCCAACTTCTGCCAACTCCAGGGTGTGATTCATCCAATTTTTGGGCTCCTGAAGCCAACTCCAGTGTATATTTGGGCTCCTGCTGCTGCTGCTGCCAACTTCTGCCAACTCCAGGGTGTGATTCATCCAATTTTTGGGCTCCTGAAGCCAACTCCAGTGTATATTTGGGCTCCTGCTGCTGCTACTGTCAACTCCTGCCAACTCCAGGGTGTGATTCATCCAATTTTTGGGCTCCTGAAGCCAACTCCAGTGTATATTTGGGCTCCTGCTGCTGCTGCTGCCAACTTCTGCCAACTCCAGGGTGTGATTCATCCAATTTTTGGGCTCCTGAAGCCAACTCCAGTGTATATTTGGGCTCCTGCTGCTGCTGCTGCCAACTTCTGCCAACTCCAGGGTGTGATTCATCCAATTTTTGGGCTCCTGAAGCCAACTCCAGTGTATATTTGGGCTCCTGCTGCTGCTGCTGCCAACTTCTGCCAACTCCAGGGTGTGATTCATCCAATTTTTGGGCTCCTGAAGCCAACTCCAGTGTATATTTGGGCTCCTGCTGCTGCTGCTGCCAACTTCTGCCAACTCCAGGGTGTGATTCATCCAATTTTTGGGCTCCTGAAGCCAACTCCAGTGTATATTTGGGCTCCTGCTGCTGCTACTGTCAACTCCTGCCAACTCCAGGGTGTGATTCATCCAATTTTTGGGCTCCTGAAGCCAACTCCAGTGTATATTTGGGCTCCTGCTGCTGCTGCTGCCAACTTCTGCCAACTCCAGGGTGTGATTCATCCAATTTTTGGGCTCCTGAAGCCAACTCCAGTGTATATTTGGGCTCCTGCTGCTGCTGCTGCCAACTTCTGCCAACTCCAGGGTGTGATTCATCCAATTTTTGGGCTCCTGAAGCCAACTCCAGTGTATATTTGGGCTCCTGCTGCTGCTGCTGCCAACTTCTGCCAACTCCAGGGTGTGATTCATCCAATTTTTGGGCTCCTGAAGCCAACTCCAGTGTATATTTGGGCTCCTGCTGCTGCTGCTGCCAACTTCTGCCAACTCCAGGGTGTGATTCATCCAATTTTTGGGCTCCTGAAGCCAACTCCAGTGTATATTTGGGCTCCTGCTGCTGCTGCTGTCAACTCCTGCCAACTCCAGGGTGTGATTCATCCAATTTTTGGGCTCCTGAAGCCAACTCCAGTGTATATTTGGGCTCCTGCTGCTGCTGCTGTCAACTCCTGCCAACTCCAGGGTGTGATTCATCCAATTTTTGGGCTCCTGAAGCCAACTCCAGTGTATATTTGGGCTCCTGCTGCTGCTGCTGCCAACTTCTGCCAACTCCAGGGTGTGATTCATCCAATTTTTGGGCTCCTGAAGCCAACTCCAGTGTATATTTGGGCTCCTGCTGCTGCTACTGTCAACTCCTGCCAACTCCAGGGTGTGATTCATCCAATTTTTGGGCTCCTGAAGCCAACTCCAGTGTATATTTGGGCTCCTGCTGCTGCTGCTGCCAACTTCTGCCAACTCCAGGGTGTGATTCATCCAATTTTTGGGCTCCTGAAGCCAACTCCAGTGTATATTTGGGCTCCTGCTGCTGCTGCTGCCAACTTCTGCCAACTCCAGGGTGTGATTCATCCAATTTTTGGGCTCCTGAAGCCAACTCCAGTGTATATTTGGGCTCCTGCTGCTGCTGCTGTCAACTCCTGCCAACTCCAGGGTGTGATTCATCCAATTTTTGGGCTCCTGAAGCCAACTCCAGTGTATATTTGGGCTCCTGCTGCTGCTGCTGTCAACTCCTGCCAACTCCAGGGTGTGATTCATCCAATTTTTGGGCTCCTGAAGCCAACTCCAGTGTATATTTGGGCTCCTGCTGCTGCTGCTGTCAACTCCAGGGTGTGATTCATCCAATTTTTGGGCTCCTGAAGCCAACTCCAGTGTCTCTTTAAAGTAATGTTTGGGCTCCTGTTGCTGCTGCTGCTGCTGCTGCCAACTCCTGCCAACTCCAGGGTGTGATTCATCCAATTTTTGGGCTCCTGAGGCCAACTCCAGTGTATATTTGGGCTCCTGCTGCTGCTGCTGCCAACTTCTGCCAACTCCAGGGTGTGATTCATCCAATTTTTGGGCTCCTGAAGCCAACTCCAGTGTATATTTGGGCTCCTGCTGCTGCTGCTGCCAACTTCTGCCAACTCCAGGGTGTGATTCATCCAATTTTTGGGCTCCTGAAGCCAACTCCAGTGTATATTTGGGCTCCTGCTGCTGCTGCTGCCAACTTCTGCCAACTCCAGGGTGTGATTCATCCAATTTTTGGGCTCCTGAAGCCAACTCCAGTGTATATTTGGGCTCCTGCTGCTGCTGCTGTCAACTCCTGCCAACTCCAGGGTGTGATTCATCCAATTTTTGGGCTCCTGAAGCCAACTCCAGTGTATATTTGGGCTCCTGCTGCTGCTGCTGTCAACTCCTGCCAACTCCAGGGTGTGATTCATCCAATTTTTGGGCTCCTGAAGCCAACTCCAGTGTATATTTGGGCTCCTGCTGCTGCTGCTGCCAACTTCTGCCAACTCCAGGGTGTGATTCATCCAATTTTTGGGCTCCTGAAGCCAACTCCAGTGTATATTTGGGCTCCTGCTGCTGCTGCTGCCAACTTCTGCCAACTCCAGGGTGTGATTCATCCAATTTTTGGGCTCCTGAAGCCAACTCCAGTGTATATTTGGGCTCCTGCTGCTGCTGCTGTCAACTCCTGCCAACTCCAGGGTGTGATTCATCCAATTTTTGGGCTCCTGAAGCCAACTCCAGTGTATATTTGGGCTCCTGCTGCTGCTGCTGTCAACTCCTGCCAACTCCAGGGTGTGATTCATCCAATTTTTGGGCTCCTGAAGCCAACTCCAGTGTATATTTGGGCTCCTGCTGCTGCTGCTGCCAACTTCTGCCAACTCCAGGGTGTGATTCATCCAATTTTTGGGCTCCTGAAGCCAACTCCAGTGTATATTTGGGCTCCTGCTGCTGCTGCTGCCAACTTCTGCCAACTCCAGGGTGTGATTCATCCAATTTTTGGGCTCCTGAAGCCAACTCCAGTGTATATTTGGGCTCCTGCTGCTGCTGCTGCCAACTCCTGCCAACTCCAGGGTGTGATTCATCCAATTTTTGGGCTCCTGAAGCCAACTCCAGTGTATATTTGGGCTCCTGCTGCTGCTACTGCCAACTTCTGCCAACTCCAGGGTGTGATTCATCCAATTTTTGGGCTCCTGAAGCCAACTCCAGTGTATATTTGGGCTCCTGCTGCTGCTGCTGCCAACTTCTGCCAACTCCAGGGTGTGATTCATCCAATTTTTGGGCTCCTGAAGCCAACTCCAGTGTATATTTGGGCTCCTGCTGCTGCTGCTGCCAACTTCTGCCAACTCCAGGGTGTGATTCATCCAATTTTTGGGCTCCTGAAGCCAACTCCAGTGTATATTTGGGCTCCTGCTGCTGCTGCTGCCAACTTCTGCCAACTCCAGGGTGTGATTCATCCAATTTTTGGGCTCCTGAAGCCAACTCCAGTGTATATTTGGGCTCCTGCTGCTGCTGCTGTCAACTCCTGCCAACTCCAGGGTGTGATTCATCCAATTTTTGGGCTCCTGAAGCCAACTCCAGTGTATATTTGGGCTCCTGCTGCTGCTGCTGTCAACTCCTGCCAACTCCAGGGTGTGATTCATCCAATTTTTGGGCTCCTGAAGCCAACTCCAGTGTATATTTGGGCTCCTGCTGCTGCTGCTGCCAACTTCTGCCAACTCCAGGGTGTGATTCATCCAATTTTTGGGCTCCTGAAGCCAACTCCAGTGTATATTTGGGCTCCTGCTGCTGCTGCTGCCAACTTCTGCCAACTCCAGGGTGTGATTCATCCAATTTTTGGGCTCCTGAAGCCAACTCCAGTGTATATTTGGGCTCCTGCTGCTGCTGCTGTCAACTCCTGCCAACTCCAGGGTGTGATTCATCCAATTTTTGGGCTCCTGAAGCCAACTCCAGTGTATATTTGGGCTCCTGCTGCTGCTGTCAACTCCTGCCAACTCCAGGGTGTGATTCATCCAATTTTTGGGCTCCTGAAGCCAACTCCAGTGTATATTTGGGCTCCTGCTGCTGCTGCTGCCAACTTCTGCCAACTCCAGGGTGTGATTCATCCAATTTTTGGGCTCCTGAAGCCAACTCCAGTGTATATTTGGGCTCCTGCTGCTGCTGCTGCCAACTCCTGCCAACTCCAGGGTGTGATTCATCCAATTTTTGGGCTCCTGAGGCCAACTCCAGTGTATATTTGGGCTCCTGCTGCTGCTGCTGTCAACTCCTGCCAACTCCAGGGTGTGATTCATCCAATTTTTGGGCTCCTGAAGCCAACTCCAGTGTATATTTGGGCTCCTGCTGCTGCTGCTGCCAACTTCTGCCAACTCCAGGGTGTGATTCATCCAATTTTTGGGCTCCTGAGGCCAACTCCAGTGTATATTTGGGCTCCTTCTGCCCCTCATAGTGATGCCACTTCAACTCTCTGCAATTGTGCCGCTCTGCGATTCTATTAGCGATGCCTCTGATCTGCATGTGATATTTCTTAAAAGTATTATTTAACTAACCCAGCACGCATCCTGTGCGTGTTACAGCAAGGCTGAATGGTTTACAACCCTATTGAGGCTGTAGGAGGCTCAGAAATAGCCGTTTTTAATAGCGATTCGTCGCGAATTTATTCGGGTCGAAACGATTTTTGTCGGAAAATTCGGCGAATCAGTCGAATCGAATTTTTCAAAAGTTCGCTCATCTCTACCTATGACAAAGTGTGCAATTTTTTAGTAAGAAATATTGCTTTGCAAAGTGATTTAAATGAAATACACATGTTTAAAAATGGTAGTTGTTGAAGCCAGTATTCAAAAGATTTGCCCTTGGCCAAAATTACAGTCTTGGGTCTATATGGATACTGTCAGGTCCCGTGGGACACCCACCTTCCAATAAATCAGCAACCCCCAATCTCCGCTGCTTTCTTCGCCTATAGTAAGCCCCCGTTTGCCGGGACGCTAGACACGCCTCACCGGACACGGTTGCCCCCAGGTCTTGTTAGCACAAAGGATGCTGACTTATGCAGGGGAAGGCAGATGAACCAGGAACTAGACTGAGTAGCAATAAACGGACAGGGGTCATACACGGGTGGTCAATCCGAGGAGGCACGGTACAGTAGGGTTTAGACGGAAGAGTAATCAGGGCAAGCCAAGGGTCACAACGGGAGGTCAGAAGTTCGCGGTACAGAGGAGCAGGCAGAATCGTGGTCAAAGAACAGGCAAGGTCGGTCCAGGCGGCAATCAGGGATGATCAAAACACAGCAATATTCACAGGGAAAAAGGTATCCAAAATCGCACCCAGTAGCACGCTATAACGGGCAAGGATTGACCGCAGGGGGAATACTTTTATAGGGGCAATGGGATCAAAGAAGGGATGTGATTGGTGCAAACATAGCCTAAGGGGATTGCCCCATTCAAATTAAAGCACTAGGGCTCATTGGCCCAGAACAAATTACCTCCGGCGGCTGCTCTGAGCATAGCGCCGCCGGAGGGCATAAACAGGAGCCAGACGCGCGCGCGCGCGTACACGAGGCAGCGCGCCGAGAGCGCGCCGAGTAGTGAGCGACGCGGCCGACGCCGCCGAAGAGGAAGCCGCCCGAGCAGCCGCTCGCGACGGACAGAGCCGAGCGGCTGCTCGCGGCGGAAACAGCCGAGCGGCGGCCGGGAGGAGCAGACGCCGGCCCGCCGCCCGTCGCAGAGGACGCCCAACTTGTGTTCCGGACGAAGGAGAGCCGTCGTGGGACCGGAGGACAGGTAAGGAAGTACCCGTGACAGTAGTTCCCGTGACACTACCCCCCCCTTCACGAGGGGCCTCTGGACCCTTACCAGGCTTATCTGGATTCTCACGATGGAATCTATTAATTAGGGTTTTGGCATGGACATCCTTGGCCGGTACCCAACACCTCTCCTCAGGACCAAAACCCTTCCAATCTATTAAATACTGTAAAGAGTTTTGAAGCACCCGTGCGTCGAGTATTCTATTAATTTCATATTCAAGCTCATCTCCCACTATGACCGGGGGAGGAGATGACACCTGAACATTCTTGGCCGATTTCAACAAAGAAACATGAAAGGTCGACGGAATTTTCATGGTTAAAGGTAATTTGACCTTAAAAGTAACATCGCTTAGTTTGTTAATAATAGGAAAAGGACCGATATATTTAGGCCCTAGCTTAGACGAGGGTTGTCGAAGGGCAATATTTCTTGTAGAAACCCAGACCCAATCACCCACCTGAAATGGTGGTTCTAGTGACCTGTGTCGGTCCGCAAATACTTTATAAGTTCTAGAGGCTTTCTTTAAGTTTGTCTGTATCTCAGACCACACCTTAGTCCTTTCCCGTAGCCATTCCTCCAAGGCCGGCAAGTTGGAGGAAGGACCAGAGAAGGATGATGCCTTAGGATTTCTACCATAATTACAAAAGAAAGGCGAAAACTTAGTAGATTCACTAGGCGCATTGTTAAAGGCGAATTCCGCAAATTCGATGAATTCCGCCCATTGTTCTTGGCGGTCGGATACGAAACAGCGTAAATATTGTTCTAGACACTGATTTACCCGTTCAGTCTGTCCGTTAGACTGAGGGTGATAGGCGGTAGAGAGCGAAACTTTAATACCTAAACGATTACAGAAGGCTTTCCAGAAACGGGACACAAACTGAACTCCTCGATCCGAAACAATATTCCGCGGTAGACCATGGAGGCGAAAAACATGTTTAATGAATAGTTGTACTAAATCTGGTGCCGACGGAAGTTTTATCAATGGAATAAAGTGTGCCATTTTACTAAAGCGGTCCACCACCACCCAAATTACAGAATTCCCCTGCGACGGAGGAAGATCAACGATAAAGTCCATGGAAATGTGAGACCATGGTTCAGTGGGGATTTCTAAAGGAACTAATAATCCTGCGGGAGAACCATGGGTAGTCTTACTCCGAGCACATACAGGACATGCTTCGACAAAGGCGGAAGTATCACGTCTGATGGTGGGCCACCAGACATGGCGTTTGGCGATGGCCAAGGTCTTCCGAATACCTAAGTGACCGGCAGACTTGGCATCATGAAGTTCTTGTAGAACGGCAAGACGTAAGTGAGGTGAAACAAATAAACATTCGGAGGGTTTGCCAGGAGGGGAATCAACCTGAAATGGCGTTAACGAGCTAGACAAGTCAGGGAAAAGGGCAGCTACAATGCAACCTAAAGGTAGAATCGATTCAGGAGGACCTCCCTGGTCCTTACAATCCCTGAAGTTTCGGGACAGGGCATCTGCTTTGGCATTCTTCTTCCCTGGTTTATAGGTAATAATGAAATTGAATCGGGAAAAGAAGAGTGCCCAGCGAGCCTGACGGGAGTTGAGTCTTTTAGCGGACTCTAAATATTCTAGATTCTTGTGATCAGTATATACAGTGATGGGGTGTAGGGAGCCTTCCAGCCAGTGACGCCATTCTTCAAAGGCCAGTTTAATACCCAATAGTTCCCTATTCCCAACATCGTAATTGCGTTCAGCGGGCGAGAATTTACGAGAGAAGAACGCATAAGGATGTAGTTTCTCAGGACTGCCAGAATACTGAGAGAGGATCGCTCCTACTCCTAGTTCCGAGGCATCAACCTCCAACAGGAATGGAAGCTGGGTATCGGGATGTATCAAAATGGGAGCGGAGGTGAAGGTTTCTTTTAGTAATTGAAAGGCGTTTTTTGCTGAGGGAGGCCACTCCTCAACAAAAGCGCCCTTACGAGTGAGATCTGTTAAAGGACTCACTGTGGACGAGAAACCCCTTATAAATTGTCTGTAAAAATTCGCAAATCCTAAAAATCTCTGAAGCGCCTTTAGGGTTCTAGGTTGTTCCCACTCCATTATAGCAGAAACTTTGGAGGGATCCATCACTAACCCACGCTTGGAGATTATATATCCTAGGAACGGAATTTCAGACACTTCAAATACGCATTTGGAGATTTTAGCATACAGACGATTCTCCCGCAATCTCTGCAACACCGCTTTGACATGTTGACGGTGCTCCACCAGGGAACGGGAAAAAATCAGTATGTCATCCAAATAGACCACCAGAAATTGACCTAGAAAATCACGAAATATGTCATTGACAAAATCTTGGAACACAGCAGGAGCATTACATAAACCGAATGGCATCACTAAATATTCATAATGCCCATCCTTTACATTGAAGGCTGTCTTCCATTCATCCCCCTGACGAATGCGAATAAGGTTATATGCCCCTCGAAGGTCTAACTTGGAGAAGACCTGAGCTCCAGAGACCTGATTAAAAAGGTCATTGATTAAAGGTAGCGGATACCTATTCTTTACAGTAACCTTATTTAACCCTCGATAGTCTATACAGGGGCGTAACCCACCGTCCTTCTTCTCGACGAAGAAGAACCCGGCACCGGCAGGAGAGGTAGATGGACGGATAAATCCCTTCTGGAGGTTCTCAGTAATATAATCTTTCATAGCCTGCTCTTCAGACCGTGTGAGATTATATATTTTCCCTCTAGGGGGCATAGTACCTGGGAGTAACTCGATAGGACAGTCGTAGGCCCTATGGGGGGGAAGAATATCAGCGGACTTTTCTGAGAATACATCTGCCCAATCTGCGTAGACTGGAGGTAAACCATCAAGGACGATAGGTGTGGATCTAAGGGATATGGAGAAGCAATGATCCTGACAGGAAGGACTCCATTTTACAAGGTCCCCAGACCTCCAATCTATCACTGGGTTATGGGCCTTTAACCAGGGAAATCCCAATACAATAGGGGATACGGGACTTTCAATAATAAGAAACTCTATTTCTTCCGAGTGGGCAGATCCTACGGTTAAATTTACCCAAGGAGTCTTGTAGGAGACCAACCCTCCCTCAATGGGTTTATTGTTGACCGCCAGGACCCGAAGGGAATTTTCTAAAGGAATTAACGGAATTCCAAGAGTTGTGGCAAGTGATCTATCCAGGAAATTGCCAGCCGCTCCACAATCAATGAAGGCGGAGGTAATAGTCCTGGAAGGACCCCAAGAGAGTATAACGGGTAGGAGTACTCGATTATCAAGAGGGAACGATACCTGACCGCCTAGACGAAGTCCCTCAGCAGGATCTAGGCGCTGTAGTTTCCCGCCACCGGAGCCTTGTTTGGGCAGCTCTTGGCAAAATGACCAGGATTTCCACAATAGAGGCAGAGGCCTTGGGATCTGCGCCGAACCTTCTCTGCCTGAGAGAGATGAGTTACTCCAAGCTGCATCGGTTCTTCAGGTGACAAGGGAGAAGAGGAAACGGCTGCCCCCTTAAAGCTTGGCTCTTGGCGTGAGGATCCCCAAGGTTGGTCCTTGCCTCTTTCCTGGCGTCTCTCTCTGAGACGTCGATCCACCCTAATGGCCAGCTGCATATACTCATCCAGACTCTTAGGCAGAGGATAATTTACTAGGATATCTTTGATATTCTCAGAGAGTCCAATCCTAAATTGGCTACATAAAGCTGGGTCGTTCCATTTGGAATCTATAGCCCATCGCCGGAATTCTGCGCTGTACTCCTCCGCAGAGCGTTTGGCCTGTCTTAGATTCCGTAACTTAGAATCCGCTGTTGCAGCCCGATCTGGGTCAGCATATAAGAGTTCCATAGCTGAGAAAAATGAAGTGACCGACTGTAAAGCTTCATCAGTAGGAGCTAAACCAAATGCCCAGGTCTGAGGGTCACCCTGGAGAAGTGAAATGACCAGGCCGACACGTTGAGACTCTGATCCAGTCGCGTGGGGTCGAAGGCGGAAGTAGAGTTCGCAAGAGTTCTTGAAGTTGGAAAACTTCGCCCGATCCCCGAAGAATTTTTCCGGAAGAGGAATCTTGGGCTCGATGGCTGGGCCAGTTTCCACTGGCGCAGGAATCTGACGACTCTCCTGAGTTGCCACTCGCTGGGCCAGCTGGTTGATGGCGGTGGCCATAGCTTGAACCTGCTGTATTAGTTCTTCCATCTAGGAAAGTTATGTACTGGGCCCGTTATAATGTCAGGTCCCGTGGGACACCCACCTTCCAATAAATCAGCAACCCCCAATCTCCGCTGCTTTCTTCGCCTATAGTAAGCCCCCGTTTGCCGGGACGCTAGACATGCCTCACCGGACACGGTTGCCCCCAGGTCTTGTTAGCACAAAGGATGCTGACTTATGCAGGGGAAGGCAGATGAACCAGGAACTAGACTGAGTAGCAATAAACGGACAGGGGTCATACACGGGTGGTCAATCCGAGGAGGCACGGTACAGTAGGGTTTAGACGGAAGAGTAATCAGGGCAAGCCAAGGGTCACAACGGGAGGTCAGAAGTTCGCGGTACAGAGGAGCAGGCAGAATCGTGGTCAAAGAACAGGCAAGGTCGGTCCAGGCGGCAATCAGGGATGGTCAAAACACAGCAAGATTCACAGGGAAAAAGGTATCCAAAATCGCACCCAGTAGCACGCTATAACAGGCAAGGATTGACCGCAGGGGGAATACTTTTATAGGGGCAATGGGATCAAAGAAGGGATGTGATTGGTGCAAACATAGCCTAAGGGGATTGCCCCATTCAAATTAAAGCACTAGGGCTCATTGGCCCAGAACAAATTACCTCCGGCGGCTGCTCTGAGCATAGCGCCGCCGGAGGGCATAAACAGGAGCCAGACGCGCGCGCGCGCGTACACGAGGCAGCGCGCCGAGAGCGCGCCGAGTAGTGAGCGACGCGGCCGACGCCGCCGAAGAGGAAGCCGCCCGAGCAGCCGCTCGCGACGGACAGAGCCGAGCGGCTGCTCGCGGCGGAAACAGCCGAGCGGCGGCCGGGAGGAGCAGACGCCGGCCCGCCGCCCGTCGCAGAGGACGCCCAACTTGTGTTCCGGACGAAGGAGAGCCGTCGTGGGACCGGAGGACAGGTAAGGAAGTACCCGTGACAGTAGTTCCCGTGACAGATACACTTCTGTCAGCTTCGCACATATGGCCAAGTTAAAGAGAAACAACCCCTTCCAGCATTTTCCTTTGCATAGTCTCATAGCTATGATTATGATGCTTTTGATAGTCATGATAATCATGAAATAGAAACAAAGGCACGGGGTCACCCCTCTCTAGAAAAACCAACCCAAGCACCAGCTATGTGAGCTGGTATCCAAAGGCTTGAAGGCCAAGCGTCTGACCCCCGGACCTAAGGGCTACCAGTCCACATAGCCCATATGGGCAAAGGGCTCTTCTGCAAACCCAACAGCAGGGTTTTTTAACAGATTTTCAGGCAAAGGATTTTGGCAAGTCACGTACTTGCCGGCCTCTCCTGCCCTTTTACTTGGTATACAGGTTTCAACAGACACCTTACCAGTTCACAAAGGGTTAAATACACCCACCTGATAAAGTCCTTTTTTAAATTTTATTTGATTAAAAAATAACCGCCCTACACTGGAGCGTGGATGGAGGTGAGCTTATGTTCTTTCTTTTTAACAGTGATTCCTTACAATTTTATTTGGATGAACCTTAATTTCTAGGGGAAAATCAGCCAATTGCCCAAATTGAATTTTAAAATAATGTGCTTATCTCTTTGTAAGACGATCTTCATTTTATGTTTCTTTCCCCAGGCACCCTTCAGCAGCTGGGCGATGCACAGCAGTCAGCAAGGCTCCAACCTACCAGAAATTTCTCCTATTCCATCTAGCTTCTGCCTGTGCTGCACTTGGCGGTACTTTTGACATTGTGATTTGTCATTAAATTGTCTGTATTTTCTAGTGTATGTTATGCAACTGACTCTGCAGAAGTTGGCCAAATGGCCATTTTAGATACCCGACTGATTAGAGTCGGTTAACATCTCGGGACCACATATAGGTCATCTCCATTTAAATGTGGTTACTGCATATTACTGATCAGTACCAGATTTATTATAAAAAGGGTTTCTTTGTATTAGTTTTGTATGTTTTTTATTTTTGTCTGCGACTAACGTAAATCTTATTTTGGTCTATCAGTGTAAATACAGTGTAAATAAATAATGAAAGCTATCAAAAAACAGAATTACATTTTCTATGCTTTGATGTGCCGTTAAAATAAAGCACAAAAAGGGGTAAACACATCTTTAGAAGTTGTATACACCAGATGTTGTATTTTTTGCACTGTACAGTAGCATCAACATGTCATCGCATCTATAACAGAAATACAATTCTCGGCAAGCTATACAGTGGAGACAATATTTTTCTTGTGTCTTTATGTTTAACAACTGAACATGCAGAAAAATTGATGACTATAATTTAGCCACAGCAGGTTTTATAGAGATGTTTTCTACAGCTTGCATACAAATAAACTCATGCCTGTATGGAGGAGCATTTTGAAGGTACATAGGCAGAAATAATTAGCCGTCTTAAAAGAGAACTGCAGTTTCTATGTGGGGCGGGCATCATCAAGCGGCGCCCGCCCCAGCCATATAAAATCACTGGACATGACGCGGCTCTCCTCTTCATCGCCTGCCTCATGACAGGTACGTGTCTTGCGGCCAGTCTGTCGGACCTCGTGGGTAGGGGGTGGCACTTCCCTCGCCCCCCCACCAAATTTTGATCGCTGCTAGGGAGCGAGCAATCGATGGAGGGGTGGCGACATTTGGTCAGTGATCGATTGCTGACAAAATGTCGCCGCCCCCCCATCGATTGGTCCAACAGCCTGGCCGCATGGCCAGAATGGCACGCTGCTAGGGAGCGAGCAATCGATGGGGGGGCGGCGACATTTTGTCAGTGATCGATTGCTGACAAATTGTTGCCACCCCCCCCATCAATCGAAAATGTTGCCACCCCCCCCCATCAATCGCTTGCTCCCTAGCAGCGTGCCATTCTGGCTATGCGGCCAGGCTGTTGGACCTCGGGGGTAGGGGTGGCACTTCCCTCGCCCGACATTTTGTCAGTGATCGATTGCTGACAGAATGTTGCCATCCCCCCATTGATCGCTTGCTCCCTAGCAGCGTGCCATGCTGTCTTGGGGTGTGGGGGTAGGGGGCTGCCAGCCTGTTGTACCTTGGGGGTGGGGGTGACACTTCCCTGGTACTCCCCTAACTTCTGATCGCTGCTAAGGAGCGAGCAATTGTTTGGGAGGGTGACATTTTGTCAGTTATCGATCAATTGCTTGCTCCCTAGCAACAATCACATGCTCCCCTGTAGTGAGGAGGGGTGCTCCCTAGGAATCCTCCTTTAGGGTGGGGGTAGTGGTGGCAACTAAATGTGAGGGGGCCCTGTAGCAAAAATTCAATGGGTCCCCCATCATGGTTCATACAGTAACAAGTTTTTTTTTATGCTTTTTTGCTTTGATGCCATGCTGCCTGTGATGGAATGGGGGGGGGGGCCTCATCTGCAATGCTGCCTGCGACGGGGGGCGCAGCATGTCATGCTGCATGTGATGGGGTGGGGGGGCTGCCGCCATGCGGCCTGTGATTTGATCAGTCGTAGGCGGGCCACAATGCCTGTAATGGGTTGGTCAAATTTAAGTAATCTATGTTAACTGCTTTCAGAGTCGCATCTTGATCGTCACTTCTTGATCTTTGCTCCTGGATCGTCACTTCTGGATCCTCGCTTCTGGATCGTCGCTTTTTGATCGTCGCTTCTGGATCATCGCTTCTGGATCGTCGCTTCTCGATCATCGCTTCTTGATAGTTGCTTCTGGATCATTGCTTCTTGATCGTCGCTTCTTGATCGTCGCTTCTTGATCGTCGCTTCTGGATCATCGCTACTCGATCGTCACTTCTTGATCGTCGCTTCTGGATCGTTGCTTCTGGATCATCGCTTCTGGATCATCGCTTCTTGATCGTCGCTTCTTGATCGTCGCTTCTGGATCATCGCTTCTGGATCGTCGCTTCTGGATCGTCCCTTCTGGATCGTCGCTTCTTGATTGTCGCTTCTGGATCATCGCTTCTTGATCGTCGTTCCTTGATTGTCGCTTCTGGTTCGTCGCTTCTTGATTGTCGCTTCTTGATCGTCGCTCCTTGATCATCGCTTCTTGATCATCGCTTCTTGATTGTCGCTTCTTGATCGTCTACCTTCTACTTTGTCTCTTGATCCCTCTTCCCCTTCCCCTCCCCCCTTTCCATGGATTTGTTCTTTTGCAGCTGCTCCGGACTCCACCTCTTCCCTTGGCATCGGATACACACACCTATACATTTAATTTCTGCTTATTTCTGTTTAATTTAGTTTTTTCAATACAATTTAGCTACATGTTGCACTTTTTTTACAATTTAGGTACACTTTTTTTGTAATATACTGACTGCATTTTGTTTATTTGAATAACTTAGCATTGTGTTCTGTTTAGTTGTTTACTGTGCAATTTTATTTTATATGTATATATAAAATATATACATAATAATATATATAAAATATCTGTATATTCCTTTAGTTTCATCCTAGTATTGTAGTTTCGGCCTTTAGTCTTTTTTTTCTTAGCATTGCAGTTTAGGTTTTTTATTTTTAATTTTTTTTTTTTTTTTTTTGGGTATGGCTGGGAGACGGTACACTGCCCAGGAAGCTGCGGCTTACATGGCCTCTGACTCAGAGGACTTTAGCGAGTCAGGTTCAGAGTATTTGCCCTCTGAGTCAGAGAGTGGCTCCTCTACTGAGGAGCCACAACTGCGCAGTGGTACCAGTAGAGGTAGCCATCGTAGAAGGGCTAGTATCGCGAAAGATGACGCCACGCTGGGAGACAGTGTAGAGCAGGTGGAAGCATCGAGTGCTGCTGCTGGTCCAGGAGAGCTGGCGTGGAGGCCTCCTAGTAATTATTCCCCTGAAGTTCCCCCTTTTAATTCGGTCCCTGGAGTCAACATAGACACAAGTAACTTATGCCTTGTTGACTTCTTCCATTCATTTGTAACAGAGGCCATCCTACAGGATATGATCCTCTATACCCATCACTATGCTGAGCAGGTCATGGCACAAAACCCCCGACAGAGGCACGCCCAAGCTCAGTCATGGCACCTCACCAATATGAGTGAGATGAAAAAATTTTGAGGGCTCACTCTAGCAATGGGTCTGCTCAGCAAATTTAGCCTAGCATCATACTGGGATACCCAGTCCATATTGGCAACCCCCTTATTTCCGGCCATAATGTCCAGAAACCGGTACCAAATTTTACTGCGGTTTCTGCATTTCAACGACAACGCCACTGCTGTTCCCCGTGAAGTGCCCGGTCATGACAGGCTTCATAAAGTACGGCCCCTAGTTAACAGCCTGTCAGAGTGCTTTGCAGAACTGTACACCCCCTCACAAAATGTAACTATAGATGAATCTCTTCTGCTTTTTAAAGGGCGCATTGTTTTTCGTCAATATATCCCTAGCAAGCGTGCCCACTATGGGCTAAAATTTTATACATTGTGTGAAAGTACAACCGGGTATACTAAATTTTTTTATGCTCTATCAAGGAAGGGACACACAACTAGACCCACCTGGTTGTCCCCTTAATTTAAACGCCAGTGGCCGGATCGTTTGGGAGCTCATCACCCCTCTACTACGGAGGGGGTACCACTTATATGTGGATTTTTATTCCAGTGTCCCCCTGTTTAGAGCCCTTTACACCTTAGACACTCCAACCTGCGGCACAGTCAACCGTGACCAGAAAGGCTTGCCAAGGACATTGCTGAATAAAAAACTAAAGCGTGGAGAGAAGCGATGAGCTCCTGGCAGTTAAATATATGGATAAAAAGAATGTGTTCATGCTGACTACCATCCACGACGAGTCAGTAACAAGTGTAAGGCAACGTGGTCCCCAAGCCCCTACCCAAAAGCCATGTTGTATCAAAGATTACAACAAGTTCATGGGTGGCGTGGATAAAACCGACCAGATTCTCACATACTACAACGCGACCCAAAAATCACGAGCCTGGTACCAAAAATGTGCGATTCATCTGGTTCAATTGGCTACTTTTAACAGCTTTGTTGTCTTCAAGACAGCAGTACCAGGCTCAAATTTGACCTTTGTACAGTACCAACAGCAGTTACTCCCTGCTTTGCTGTTTGGATGGATGATGAGGCACCAGAGGTTGCTGGTAATGACAATGAGTGCAGGCTAGTGGAAAAGCACTTTATAAAGTGCATTCCTCCCACCAATAAAAGGCTTCCCCAGAAGGCCTGCAGGGTATGTGGAAGCGTGGTGTCAGGAGAGATGTGAGGTATTACTGCCCAACATGTCCCAGCCATCCCGGTCTGTGCCTTCAGGGGTGTTTTGAAATTTATCATACCCAATTACATTTTTTATTTGTTTTTTTTTTTTTTTTGCATCTTGGTTTTCATACTTGATGTTCAGTCTTGGGGTAACCCCCCCTGCTCTGACACAGAGGTTAAAAAAAAAATTTTTTTTTTTTATAACCTCAGCGCCAGGGGAGGGTGACAGGGCAGCCGGGCTAGCCAGAGATGGACTCATTACTAAGTTTTCTGTGTGGTCAGTGTATTTTTTTCTTTAGGTACGTTGTGATGCAAAGCGAAGCGCTGGAGCAGGAGCAGCTTGGATACTTGTGGCACGTGATGATTAAAATGTAGGCCTGTTTTCAGGTTCTTGATAACTGTTCTTGATCACTGATCTTATCTGATGCCACAGCTACTGTATCCTAATTGTACCTCATGGTTAACCTCGATTGCACCTCTTAGTACTTACTGTTAAGAATCGTAAAGGTTTGGTTTGTGTGCTATTATAGCACATGCTCTACATTTGGGTGTGTGGCAACCCTACCCTGGACGGTAGCTATGCATGTTGGGTAGTGTTCTGTTCAAGGGACCTTGCTCTTTTATAGTTAGTGTGTTTTTTCATGCTGGCATATATTTTTCCTAGGATAATTTGGTTTTGATTCTACTTTTTTTATTTTTTTTAGGGAAACCTGCCGGAATCAGGTCATTTGTCGCAGGACTATGGAAAAGAGCTCCTCCCATAACAACCAGCCTGGCATGCCTGGAAACCTTGAGGTGTGTACTTTCAGGGAATGTATGGTTTGTGGGGTTTTTGTAAAGGGTTGTTTTGGTTGAAAATCTGCAAGGTGCGCACTTTTTCAGGTAGTGCTGAAATTTGACATGAAATGACCCTTATGCGCATGCTTTGCTTTGGGGTGTGTGGCAACCCTACCCTGGAAGGAAGCTATGCATGTTGGGTATTGTTCTGTTCAGAGGACCTTGCTCTTATATAGTTAGTGTGTTTTTTCATGCTGGCATATATTTTTCCTAGGATAATTTGGTTTTGATTCTACTTTTTTTTAATTTTTTTTTAGGGAAACCTGCCGGAATCAGGTCATTCGTCGCATGACTAAAGGAAAAGAGCTCCTCCAATAACAACCAGCCTGGCACTCCTGGAAACCTTGAGGTGTGTACTTTCAGGGAATGTTGTTTTGTGGGGGGTTTTTTATATGTAAAGGGTTGTTTTGGTTACAAATCTACAAGGTGCGCATAGCAGTTGTTTTCTTTGAAAATCTCCTAAAGCGCTGTTTCAGTTAGGTGGAGTCTCCTGGGCAGGAAAGGATGTCTAGTCATACATATGTGGTACTGTTGTAACCAGGAGGAATGGGGCTTTTACAAGAAAAATAATTTTTGGATAAACTTTTTTTTTATTTTAAAAAACACAATTTTTTTTTTTTACATTTCATTTTTTTTTTATTTTGTTTCACACATTAAATAATATGTATATAAAAATATAAATATATAAATATAAAATTAAATTTCATGTTAAAGCCCAGACTCTTCAGAAAAAAACAACACTGTAAATCCCTTCAAAAATTACAGTTGAACATGTGTAGCGCAAAATGGTGAAAAATGGTCTGACAACAAAGGGTGACAAAATCTCTAGGTAGGCTGGCACTTAAAGGGTTAAATATGGAAAAAAACTGTTCTGCTGCTATTTCATCCAGAAGTCTGTTGCACTATCAATTACACCACATTCTTTCAAGCCACTGCTGCCACCTACTATCCTTACTGAGCATTCAATAGAGGGGGTGTATCCCAAAATTGTGTAATATTAAAAATTTATATAAACACGTTGACTAAGAGGAGGAGGGGTCACTTGAACACCTGAACTGAATAAAACTCCCACCTAGCTTGTGGTTCTCTTCTTCTGGTTGCAATAAAACCCAGGAAGCGTCCATCAAGAAACGTGCAGCCAGGCTTGTTTCTTTCTTTCTTACAATGGAAGGAAGTGGAATCAGGGTGACAGGTTCCTGAGTGTATCAAGCGGGACAGAACCTGTCATCCTGATTCCACTTCCTTCCATTGTAAGAAAGAAATAAACAAGCCTGGCTGCACGTTTCTTGATGGCAGGTATACAAGTGAACACTCCTCTCGCTGCCCAGCATATTTAAGTCGATTTTTATCATTTGCCCTTTTTTCACGATAGTTATTCTTTAAACTACCTTTACCCACCAGTTCTATTTACCCCTCCCACTTACCCCATAGGTCAGGGGCCACATGTGGCCTTTAGGGCCATCTGGTGTGGCCCTGACCTGTGGGCCATTGGATGAGTATATGTGATTTAAAACATGAAGCCTGGAGAAGCTAAAAGCATGTTCCTTGAAAAAGTATTCATAACCCTTGAACTTTTCCACATTTTCTATTGCATTACAGTCGCAAATCTAAAGATAAACAGCACCTGGGAATTTCCCTCTCCCAGGTGTTGTTCATCTCAGATGGGGTATCTCAATATGGGTTGTCCCAGTGTGTTTATCCTCGCAGTTCACCCAGGAAACTTGCCTTTCTGGCAAGTTCCCACGGTGCAAGCGTGTGCTACACTGCCAACCGGGGTGCTCTGTTTTGCTCAGCTCCATTCACCTCCAGTACCACACAGCGGCTGTGTGGCTAGCAGAGCCATATTGAACCAAGCAAGACATGAGCTCCACCAGACGCATTCCTGTTGGAGGTGAATAGAGGGGAGATAGAAAGATAGGATAGTAAAAAAAGTAAACTCATCTTTCCATCCTTCCTTACGCTTGAGCATCAGCCATGCCGACCACTGTACCCAGACCAGTCCAGGGACATTGATTAGCCCTGAAGAAGTAACATTTTGTCACGTAATGCGTAGGTCGGGGGAGGGAAGCTGTGGCCTATCTTCATGTAAGAGCTTTGTTGAGTGTGATTGTCCCTCTTGTGATCCCGCTGTGTCCTCTATATTAAGTATATTAAGTATATTGCTGCTATTTAATTTGTTCAATCAATTGCACTTAGTCATGTTGTTATATAGATTTTTTGCACATATTTAATACTGTGTATACATTGTATGCGTTCACATATATTGCACTTTGCACTTTGTTTTTTTGTGGGGGATAAATTGGATCCAGCCAATTTCACATAGGGACACATATATGAGATGTTACCATTTTGGCATTACTTATTGTGCCACTAGCATCCTCTAGTACTATGTTCATGTATTCATTGGTTTTAATCTAATGCATTTTTAATTGATGTAGTGATACATATGGATGAATAAAATGATTATGTTTATATTTGGAGTAGTGCAGGTTTATACTTGTGTTGGGGTCTCTGAGGAAGCATCCCTTTGGTTGGTGTTTGGTCTATTTACTCAGGTTTGCAAACTCCTTGTAAGATCCAAGTTGGTGCGGCCTATTTTTTGTTTAAGTCTACGCGCATGCTTTACTTTTACCTATACATGTTAGGTATCGTTCTGGTTGGGGGGGTGTTGATTTCTCAGATTTAACTAGTTTTTTCTTTTTTACATATTGTTTTTTAAGGAAATGTGGCTTTGATTCAGCTTCTTTATTCTTTTTTTATGGAAACCCTGTGCAACCAAAGAATTAATTGAGGAATTACTTCCAGAAAACTGCACCCATGTCAACAAGCCTGGTAGCCTAGAAAGCTTGAGGCGTGTACTTCCTGCCTTGAAAAAGAGCCTCCGGCTCGAAACGCGTAGGCTACGCCGTGGAGCGCCAGTTTGGCCACCTGTATAGTAAGCTTCATTTGAATTTATTTTGTGTCTTTGCTTGTTGTCTTGCACCTTGCACTTTACTCCTCGCTGGCCTGCTCGGGTTTAGTGGTCCTGCTAGGTATTTATCGATGTACTTAACATTTATCTTTATGCACGTAGTGTTTTATTATATTAATTGAGTATGTAGCACATAGGTTGTCACCATTATAGTCAGTGTAGATTTATGGTTGTCTGGCCAACCGGCTCCCCCTTGTGTATATTTACGGCATTGCACTATGTATTGCTGATGCTTTTAAATTTGTTTTTAAATTCCAATGTACAATAAAATATGTTTGATGATTTAGCACTGTAGCATTATTTACATGTTTTGGAGTGCGAAGGTCAGGCCCCAGGGGCTCCTGTAGGAATGATTAGGAGGACATTCCAGTAGAAGTATATATGGCATGTATTTGCATTAGGGCCCCTGTTGGGCAGCGCACCCTGGTTCATTGACCTTATTAATACTATAGAGTGTGTGCCACCTGCTCATTTTTTGTTTCTACTTCCTGAGAATATATAGTTTGTAGGGGGTATTTCAAACATAAAGGGTTGTTTTTCTGGAAAAACTGCAAGGTGCGCATAGCACAGTTGTATTTTATCTGAAAATCTCTTAAAGAGCTGTTTTGATTTGGGGGGTTTCCTGGGGCAGGAAAGGGTGTCTAACAATACATAAGTGGTACCGTTGTAACCGGGAGAAATGGGGCTTTTACATGCAATATGATTTTATTGAAAATGTACATTTTTTATTACAAAAAAGCAGTATAAAGTGTAACTAACAGATTTCTTTTAAATTATTTTTCACATATTTTGCCGAAAAAAAATGTGAATACATTTAAAAAATGACAAACAAGACATTTCAGGTTAAAGCCCAGACTCTGCTGAAAAAAAAGACAATATATAATTTTCCCAGGAAATCCCTTCAAAAATCACAGTTAAACATGTGGAGCGCAAAATAGTGAAAATGGTCTGGCAACAGAGAGTGACAAAATCTCCAGGTAGGCTGGTAGTTAAAGGGTTAAATCCAAGCATATTCTTCTGTTGGAATTGCCAAGTCAAAGTCCAGACCTAAATTCCAATGAGAAGCTGTGCCATGTTTAGAAAATTGCTCTTCATCCAATCTGTCTAAGCTAAAGTTATTTTACAAAGAAGAATGGGCAACATGTTAGCCTCTAGATTTAAAAAGCTGGTAGAGACATGCCCCAACGCATGTTGGTTCTGCAAAATATTGCCACACTTATCAGTTTTTTTTTTATTATTTGAAAACGCATGTATCATTTTCTTTACACCTCCCAAATACTTGCGACTTTGTGTTTCTCTAGCTCATAAAATTTCAATAAAATACATTTAAAGTACCTGCCAAAACACACATTAACTTTCTCCCACCTTATCCCCCATGGGAACTGTAAAATAAGACATTTTAAAGTATCTTAAAATCTCCATTTATATGCAAATAGCTTATGTATTCTAAGCAATGTTGATTTCATCTCTTCAATTTCTGGGTCGTGGCTTAGCTGGGAAGGGAGTGTCATGGCGAAACTTTATGAGTCTTTAACATGCTCTGCTGTGGTCAGAGACAGCTGTGGAACCACTAGGACTTGCTGTGCTCACTTGCCCATGGAGAGCTCCAAGGGACAGAGTGGCTGTTAGACCAGTTGTTTTTGTCGTCCTGGAGGAATGAAATTGAAAGGAGTCTGCTACGTCCAGCACTGCAGGAAATGGAGAAGAGGCCCATGAGACAGGCATCAGGTAAGCTGCTTTCTGCCTTATTATTGGGTTTATAGTCCCCCTAAAGCAGATTGAACCCTTGCAACCGGGCTCTGGAATCTAAAATATTCTGGCTGGCCTGTCCCTGGGCATCCTATAGTGGGATGCCTGGCTGTGTGAAACCTCTGGAGATGCCAGTATACTCACCTTTACTGGCCAGATCCCACACCGCTGCGATCGCCAGTGCCGACCCCGGCTTCCCAATTGCTGTGTACTCCCCATGAAAGCTGGGGATGCGGCCAGCCAGCTCACCTGACATCTCATTCAGCTCGTCCCCCGGCACCTTGAGATCAGCCAATAGGAGATGTGAGTAGGGCTAGCCCTTTGTGGTAGAAATGTTTTTTACAAAAACTGGGCCACCGCCGAGCCGGCAGCATCAGCCAACTGCCCAGCAGTAATTTCAAGGTCAGTGCACTAAAATAGTTATTTATACTAATACTAGAAGTACAATAAAGATGTTTTGGGCTGTACAACAAAGTAGGCCTCAGCACATTGCAAAAGGTAAAGCATTAATGAAAACTGCCAAAGCCTATCTGGTCGCCAGGCCTCTTTCAACACCAACCGTCATGCCATGTGGACTACAAAATGGCCACCAGGTCCCAAGAAGTCTGTTAGTTCAAGTCAGCAGCCACAGAAACTGTCTTTTTCATTTTTCGCCCCAAAGTAAGTATGATCTCACTGTAACTGTACAGGTCTCTTAAAAGCAATATATATATTATATATTGGAAAAAATAAAAGCAGTGAAAAACCCAGAGCAGAGTAAGGCAAGAGTTTTTTTATGTGTTTTTACATGAACCAGCTATTTTCTAACTAATCACACAGCCCCCCATTGTTGGGCATGCCATATACAGTCTTATTTTTATTGTACGCAATAATGTATTTTAAAGATCAAATACATGATTGAAACATGACACTACATGAGAATATGTTTACTTTGGGGATTATTTAAGAAGGGATAGTGGCAGGCAGTGCCTCGTAGCGGCAGGCAGCGTCTGGGGAACACCGGGTACTGTACGCAAAACCACATTTATGAAAGCGATTCTGGTGAGAGCCTCTAACAGCGCCATGTAGAGTCACATGTATTAGTTTTTTTTGCTCAAATCATTGTGAGACCTCTCCTGGCTGCAAACAAACACTTTTATACATTTATTTACAGGTCTGGCCCTAAAGTGTTATTGTCCCAGTGTTAAAACAATGTCATGCCATGTGTTTTCACTTTGTTACTGGTGTATATGTGTTCAAAAACAGACTTTGATCACACAGCATCTGGCGCTTTGTGCTACAGCTTTAGAGTGCGGCCGCTGTGTGTGTCTAGTGTTTTGTGACATATGGTGAGGAGCTGGCGTTACCTATCGCTTGCTGCAGCGCTGTACAATTGTTGCAGCACCCAATACACATCACATAGATCAATGCTGGCCAGGTTAATACAGTGGCAGAGACGCTCTGTTACAGCGCCCGATACCCTCTTACAGTGGCTACTAGCAGTCGCTCTAAACGCCGCTATACAGACGCTCATCTGACAATACCTGGCGTTAGTAGTGAATCCGCCTCCACGTTTTGTACACTTGGATGTAGCTTAAGCATCAAATTGCATCACCTCTATGGTCATTTAGATAACAATCAATGTTTTCTGCTTTCGAAATCTACACATTTTCAGAGACTTGCAGATCAGGTATGCACCAACAATAGATCTGAGGTAGAGAAACCACTGAGATGTTTTGTTTTTTTAATTCTTTTGAGAAAGGGTCACCAAAATATTCCTTAAAGTATAAACACTTATAAATCACTCAGAATCTGGGAGTGGGGAAAAAGGTGAGATTCATGAGGTAATTCATCGCATGTATATTGGCATCTCAAACTTTAGAGGTAGAGAAGCCTGCCATGACACTACAAATAACCTTTATCTCCTATAAGGCGTACTGTGTGAGTACAAAAGTTTGTGACACTGCAAAAAAATGAAAAATTACTTTTTACTTACCTTAGGCTTGTGGATCAAAATATTATAATTTACTAAATTTACTATTATTATTATGAGATTTTGAAATATATATATATATATATATTCCACCGAGCCAGAGCAATGGGGAAGCTAGTGTGCAGGTAAGTGACTGATACTTACCTTCTTCCCCAGGAACCTCAGTACAGTGAGTATCTCACACCGCTCTGCAGCCGGGCAGAGTCCTTGGACCCGCACTGGGCTCTGGCTGCAGGCGCTGTCTCAGCCGAGCTGGAAGCAGGCTCAAGCAGCTGACAGTGCAACTGGCTTCCCCTGCTGCCCTCCTGCAGTGCAATATACACATCAGTAAAGGAAGCGGGAAGAGACCAGCCGCGTTGTCTGTGCCCACCGGCTACCACTCGCCATTGGACCTGAGGGACGGAGGAGCTGATGGAAAGTGAGAACCATGCCCCATGCTGGAAAGAGGATGGAGGTGAGCCTTATCTTGAGGTTTTTCTTAAAGATTTTTTAACAGGGATATATATATATCATATATTAGGTTTACATACATTGTTTATTGTTTAATTTTTTGGGGGTATTTACAGACAAATAAAATTCTATTTTGATCATGAAATTGCATAGCTACATACCTGAGAGCTGGAGGATGTGTGAGGAAAGCTATATACCTATTAATACCTGTATATTATCTCTATGGGCTCAGCAGATGCAGAGCATTTAAATAGTTGAAACAATGTATCTAGGAGCTCTCTGATATGAGCACAGCAATGATGAGTTGTTACAATTGATAGTGACTGATTTTAGGCTAAAGATAATGATAGCCACTCTCATGCAGTTCAGGGGTGTAACATCTGAATGCTATTTCACAACATCTGTGAAATAGCATATGTCAGAAGATTGCCCGAAGAGGATGTTAGGGGGGGCAATTAATTAAGCTTTAATTTTTTAACTAGAGGTTCAATTTAGTATATAGGGACCCCTAATCTTCCTATTCTCCTAGGCTTGAAGAAAGGAGTTATTGTGACCCTGGGTTTGGACCCAGCCCATATGAAGCTGAGAACTCTGTTTTGTACTGATTTTAAATGGTGGGATGGAATCCCAACCAGTAGAGTCCTAAAGTAGTACAGCAGCTTAGGGAGTACAGTCATTTAGACTGCATTGTCCAAACCAAGAAATGTCATTGTTTTGCCAAGTGTCTACATATATAACATAGATATCCAAGCATTTTAAGGCCCCTGAATCTAAATGATTCATTTACTTGTTTAGGTGGAAGGGTCAAATTGAGGTTGTCCAAATTTTTACTACTGACTTGTAGATCAGTCAGAAAAGATCTCTAAAAGTTTAATTGTTGAGGGGAGACGTATGTGGGGGGCGAAGTTATATACAATACATCAAGATTTCAAATGTCAAATTTTATGAAGGTAACCTACTACAACTATAGATTTAATATCTAGGTTTTGCCTAGCCATGAGATATAGGGGCTACAAAATAAAAAGGATAGGTGGCAATGGTCATCCCTGCCTAGATCCTCTTGTGATTTTAAATGGCTCAGACAGGTAACCTGCATATTGAACCGTACAAGGCAGAGGCCCAAGATTTAAACCAATAACTGAAGCCTAATCTATTAAGGACATAAATAGGTTGTCCCAAGACAAGGTGTTATAGGCGTTTTTCTTATATCCAATTGAGCAATGTGTATTAAATGAAATGTATTAAATAAAATACTCTGCGACTGCTATCACAGGCTTACCTCTGAAGCACAAGGTGGGTAATAAGCAATTTACGACAATAGTTCTGTATTTTCAAGCTATCTTTTTCTGGTTAAGCTACTACTATAAAGGCCTTCAGCATATATTGCATTACGGATGGTCTGTAAGGGAATTAAACAGTTTGGTTAGATGAGAAGAGAGGATTTTAGAGAGTTTTTATTTTTTTTTATAATGGCAAGAGAAACCATCAGTCCTAAGTCTTTTGGTGGCTTCATATTTGTGATGGGTTGTATTTCTAGTGTGTAATATTTTGTTCATGTAACAGATTTAACCCAGCAAATACACTGTCCACCTCTGCGTATCTGAAAATTATGATAGGTTTGTTTATTACTTGGCTAATAAACAATGGCACATTTCCAACATATCCTTTTGGGGTTCATGATTTTAATACCCCCTGGGGTATGAATGTTGATGGAATTACATTTAAGTGGGCCTCTAAGTTTATTAGCCCAGGCAGTATCCACTTTGGTCCATTCTGACCTTCTTTACCCACTTGTTTAGGATCAGAATAGACATGAAAAAGTTAAGGGCAGGATCCAGGCACGGGCTCTGCAATGGGCAGGGAGAAGATTAGTGTAGAGTCTAGGCGCGGGCTCGGCAACAGCAATTTCCAGGCCAAGCCTGTGTTTGAAGCCTGCACTAACTTTTGTCACCTGTTCTGTTCTTTTCTTTGTGGGTATTTGATAAAGTTTTATATAAACAGAAATATAAATATATGAAGATTTGTAGTTCTTACTAGGGGAGGGGTAGGTAGATTTCCACACTAGGAAGCAAAGAAAAAGTGGTTTCAGTAAGGAAATAGCTGTTAGTCAGATGGTAGCGTGTTTGTATAATTCAGAAAGTGCTGCAGAACCTTTCAGAACCACAGCTCCTGGGGCTGGCATCAGGTGTTGCCTAGAAGTATCAGGAGACAGAGGCACTTCAGTGAAATGCCGACGTTTTTTCGCTTTTGTTTTAATAATGACACTGAGGGGTTCCTTAGTTTTTGTTCAAGCCATTAACAGTTGTGCACCGTTTATGGGAATGTTTCTAGACTTTCCTTGTATACAAATTCCAGCAAGATCCACTCCAATGACAGATAAAACTTAACTTTTACTAAAAAATCATTCAATAGTGGTGCGCTTACGAACAGCCATGGATGCCCTCCCCAATCCGAACAGCGCTACTCGCTTGATAAAGGGTTGTTTTTCTCAAAACACGTAGCGCTGCTGGGATTGAGAAGGGCATCCATGCCTGTTCGTAAGCACACCACTATTGAATGATTTTAGCTATGATAATTTAGTAAAAGCTACGTTTTATCTGTCATTGGAGTGGATCTTGCTGGAATTTGTATATTTTGGACTTTGAATTGGGGCAGAACAGCCAGCATGTCCGAGCACTGATCTGTCTCCTTTTGCTATTGCTGGTGGAACTGCACAAAATCTTGTCTCTTTGGTTTTCCATAGACTTACCTTGTGCTACCTAGATAGTAGCGGGCCTACTGTATACCCAAAGTGGGCCACAGCATGGCTTTGTACTCATCTCTCAGGACATTTACCACGTGGGATGCCCGAATTTATGGATTCCGTCTGGAAATGGCCAAAAAAGGGGCACCCCGTGAGTGCAGCAGTCATAAGTCATTGGTCGCCTGCCAGCACTTAGACCAGGGGAATGTGAAAGGGGTGAGCATGATTTCAAGAGCAATATCAGCAGTCAGGCATCCCAGATTGAAATACCTTGAGAGTGGGGCATAAAGCAGGACTCAGGGGAACTGAAATACTATTTTCATGTTTTTGTCTTGTTCAGTTACATGTTCTATTGAACAAGGGTAAAATCACAAGAAAGAAATCATAATAATGTATAAATAATACTCTTTCCAGCACCCACATAGAAACATATGATCTGATGACTTAATAACAATGATAAAATGTTGTCCAGTATCTGGTATTTCCAGCACTCAAAAAACACATAATTAGATGAATGCTTATGGTATAAATGTCAACAAGAATAAATAAATCTCTAAAAAAGACTGCCCATGAAAAACACAACCTGGTATTTCTGGTGCTTTGGCACACAGAGAACCATATAATCAGATGAGATCATTCTAGTCATTGCTTGATGTTATCACAAAAACCACAGAGCCAACAGTAATAAATAAACTGATCTGCTGTCAGCAAAGAGCATAAATAGAGAGCTAAGGTCCTCCTCATCCAAGACATTGTAATAAAAATAAAGGGGTTCGTAGGGCACTTCAAAAAAGTGCCGGAATTATATAGTTCTGTGTAAAGATTGCAATCACAATGTTCATTTACAGTACGTCACTATAAAATGCATTTATTAACTACTAACTACAAATAGTACCTAATTTTTTGAAAAAAATATGACTATGCCAATACTATGATGTAGCAAGCAGCCTGTGGAACACATTATAATAGATCGTTTTCACCAATTGCAAGCCATATTATCTATTTATGTAGTTCTGGACAGCATTAATATTCTTGTTAGTCATTTGCCACAATGCCGTATTTGCCCCTGAGTGGCTATTTTCTTTCTAGTTCTGCCATGTGTATAATTTCTTATGTAATAATATTTATGGTTCTTACTTAGTTCATAAGTTAGAATTTTACATGAGCATACTTTTATCAAGTACACAACACCAGGATGCTGCATCTTTCAAACCTATAGGTCATACCAACCGTATAACTCATATATGTCAAACTCAAGGCCCTCGGGCTGGATGCGGCCCTCCAAGCCATTTTATGTGAACCCTTGGACAGTTGGCAGATGACGCTGGTAGCCCTTTTAGCCGGCCCTGTCTGTCTAAGGCTGCTGACATTGGAAGTACATCTTTGTGCCTGGGTATGGCTGTACCAAGTGATCCACCATCACACTGCGCTCCACTCTATTGAAGAGCACAGTATCGGCACTAATCCTGCCCCAAGACCCAGTGTCTTTAAAAGTCGGGGGTGCGTGTCTTTCTAGGGGAGTAATGTCTGCAACTGTTATGCATCTCAACCAGCAACTAGCTCTCACCACATAATGGGGGTCCACCTAACCCACTCAAATTACTGACACAGCGGAGGGTGCTACAGCTGCTTCAGGGGTTATTTTCTTCATTTCATTTTATTAAAATATTTCCGCATCTGCATTTGTCCTGGGAAAAGTAATTTTGTGCATGCATCTGTTCTGGCCAAAATAATTCTGTGTCTGCATCTGTCCAGAGCAAAATAATTCTGTGTCTATAACCATTGTGGTAGGGTGTATGGAAAAGTAATAAATGGTGCCTGTTTTTCCCCTGCTATGCTGTATCAGGCACGATCCATGCCGGGTTTTCAGGACCCAGTTCACATTCCCCAGTCCTCTACAGGTTTGTTCCCTGATCCCAGGCCTTGCACAGGTGATGAGGCTGATTGCAGAGGAAGCCAGAATAAAGGGAGCCGCTGAGCCTGTCAGTTGGCTGTTGACCAGCCTGGAGTAAGGAGTCCCAGGCCGTACTGCTCCATGTGAATGTGAGAACTGGACTAAAGCCAAAGGACTTTGCTTCTGTCACCCCAAACTTGGACTTGTAACAGTGTGGGCTCATATGCCCTGGAAGCGGACCTTGTACAATAAGGACTTTTTCAGCTTGCTGCATTTTTCCTACCCTGGACTTTGCTAAGAGCCGGTGAGGTTATCTTTGATTTGAAGGAGAACTGTTATCTGAGTCACTGCCATTTGCCCCAAATCACTTACACCATACATTTGGTTGTATTTGCATTTTGTTTTGCATTATTTTTTTGTGGCCCTTTGAAGGCGACTCAAATGCTGGTGTGGCCCTCAGTGAAAATGAGTTTGACACCCCTGGTATAGGTCATACCACTGTTGTAGACTGGAAATTCTGTTGCTCATTGTTTTGTATTTTAAAATAAAAAATGGGTCTGATTTAATGTGGATCAAATTCCGGTAACCCAGCTCTAATTGACTCTAGGGCCAGGTTACAGCTTCCTTGGGGGCACCCTGATTTGTCACCCAGCAGTTTGCCCTTGTAACAAGTTTTTGAGCTTGGGGCCTGGCTAAGGTGACTACTGGCACATGCACTGTACCTGAGTTTCCCAGAGACAATACAGGCTCAAAGACTTACAGTTAGTACTTGCTCGGGTCCGTTAGAGGTTTAAAGGGATTTTGGCCCCAGCTACATTGTTTTTTTAAGGAAAGGTTTATTTATCTGTAGTAGTAGTTATTATCTCACAGTGGTCGACAGTATACTACATACACTTCACCTTACTTGGCAATTGGGATCTCAGGTGCACCTCTAAATTTGCCCACAGTGGCTCTATTTCCAGTCCCTCTATGCAAAGAGATCTTGCGTCGACCAGATATTTACTTGAAACAAGCCACATTCTACACTGCACAAACCTCCATTATTTTTGGGGCAGACTTTGTAAAAGAACTGTCTAGAACTTTGCACCCCTGTGAAAGCCTATACAAATTAACAATCCTTAGAGAATAGCAACATTTTGTGACCTAACTACTTTTCTGCAATTAAACATGATTTGATTGTTAGATATGGAGGCTGATTTATTACTAATGGCAGGTATCGGCAAATGAGAGCAAGAGCTTAGAATGACCTCTAGTAGACGCTGTAAGCGGGTATCAGGTGCTGTAACAGAGCGCCTCAGCCTTAGTAACCTGGCCCGCATTGATGAATGTGATGTATGCTGGACGCTCTAACACTAGTACAGCGCTGCAGGGAGTGAAAGGTAGCGCCAGCTCAGTCCGACCGACTCTCAGTGTTCCGCACCATACTTATCAAAAAAGGTCACACACACAGCATCAGCGCTCTAAAGCTGGTCGCTATAGTATAGAGCGCAGACACTGTGTGATTAAAGTCTGTTTTTGAACACCTATCCACCAGTAACGAAGCAAAACACATGGAATTACATTGTTTTAAGACTGTGACATTAACACTTTAGTACTAGACCTGAAATGACAATTCTGCATAAAAATATAAAAAGTAGTCAAAGTTTCTAAAAATGTTTGTTTGCAGCCAGGAGAGGTCACACAATGATTTGAACAAAAAAAAAATAAAAATAAAAAATGTCAAACATGCTGTTTAAACACAAGCCAATGAACGCCCCTTGAAATGTATGGGAGAGCGACAGTGGATGAAAGGTAACACCTGGCGCTCTGGAAGCCAGAGCGCTGGCGCTATACACTGAGCCACCTCAAGTAATACATGTGACGCTACATGGCGCTGTTAGAGTCGCTCACCAGATTCGCTTTCATAAATGTGGTTTTGCATACAGCGCCCGGCATTCACCAGACGCTGCCTGCTGCTACGAGGCTCTACCTGGCGCTATCCCTTCATGAATAACTCCCATAGTAAAGCACACTAAAGCAAGGGCACAATAAATACCTTAGCTCCATTTAGCAAATCTATGGCACATGTGTGGGCCTCTGGGGGCATCTCTGGTCTGTATGCTCACTGCACTTAAATGCCAGGTGCACGCAGGCTGGTGGGAGAAGACATGCCACCAGGTCCAGCAATGAGGTTGATGGGTTTTGGCCTGTTTAAACCCCTAATCTCCAGACACCCAGGTTTGAAATGTCAGTCCTCCTGCAGTGCCCCATGAAACCCAAAATTAAGCAGAAAACTCACTTTTCTGTCATCCATCTGAACACCTATCGGGTGATCAACAGTCAGTGCGGGATGCTTGGGTGCTGCAAAAACATGGACACAGTAAGATGTTTTCAGCAGGCCTCCAACTGGTTGATATCCCTTTTCAGGATACCTGGAGGGGGATGCTGAAACCCCTGAGCGAATTTTGATTAGGGGTTTGCCTTATATACTTAAACGAATTAATAAAACTTAGATATAACATATTCAAATTGCCAAGCAATAATCACAGACTATCCTTATTATGTATCGCCTGAAAAGGGATACTGCTAAGCTAAATGAATGCATATTATCTTCCTATTATCTTTATATTCAATTACTTCTAATGATGGATTTCTAGTACTGGAGTGGGCCTGGGTCTGCCCTTTCAGAAAAAAAGCTGGTTGGAGAGACTGAGGCACAGCTTTTACATTTCAAATGATAACACTAACCACTCAGCTATTTAATAGCCAGGTACTGCATTTCCCTTCTCTGTCATTAAGGTTGGAAGGCAATGCTTCATTTTCTGACCCGATGTTTGTTAAAAATTTGAACTGTGTTATTTCTTTAATAGAATCCCTGATAGGAGAATTAGAAAAATGGCAATGGCAGTAATTACTTTCTAAAACGAAAAAATACTGAAAAAGATCTTAAAGTGGACCGAAACCCAGGATTTTGACTATCCCGTGTTTTGGTCCTTGCCCCCATGGCACCCTGATGTGGGATGCCCCGCTGTTTGAAACCCCCCCTGTCACCCACCACAACTCTCCTTTCCCCAGTCCTACGGAGCGTGCACAGCCCTTCGTCCAGTCAGCGCGTTCGACCCTGCTGACGTCAAACCTTCTTAGACTCGGCTCCAGCCAACTCTAGCTGAATGAAAATTAGTGCAGCCAAGCGCGCTGTTGGCCACAACCCTACTACATTCTAACAGGGAGCGTGCCCGCACCGGCCATTCACAAATACCTAGCACGACCTATAAGGGGACTGTCCAGACATAAACACACACGAAAAAAAAAATATTCGCCTTTTGTCCCCCACCAATCTTCCTTCTGCCTCTGTTGTTCATAGCAATGGATGGGACAGGGCCAAGGCCAAGTCTTAGGTCTGAAGACACAGCACTGTACTTTAAAGTTTTCTAAACCAACACATTCTGGCCTACTCCCCCTATCATAGGGGTTCCTAACCTTTTTTATTTTTAGCAAGTACCACTTTCTAGTCCCTACCATTTAATGTGCATAAAATGCATGGAAAAAAAATGTCAGCATCCTTTGGAGCAAATCCGGCTCCATTAAAGTATAGATGGCAGCAGACCAGCTTGGTGTACATACCATCACCTAATAGGAACCCCTAGCCTATAATATAATGGCATTTCATTTTCATGGTTGTTTCATGATGTCCTTTAAGAGTCTATATTCTGCCACGCGGATATTAAACATATCAAGAGGACTGAAAGGCTAATCAATAACCATAGTATATAAGACATTTAGAAGTTTAATAAATGCATAAAGCACTATGTGGTTGACTCGCTATATCAATTATTTAGTACTAGTTGCATCTCACTTGATGTATATTGTGGTTGGGTCACAAATGCTAACGCTAAATAACTGAGGCACAATTTCATAGATTGATCTGGATTTTTTCTATCTAGAGTGTATGTATTTAATAAACTATGTTTTTAATACTGTGGTTATTGATTAGCCTTTCAGTCTTGCGGCATGAGAGTCATATGGGATGGAAGGTTTGGGAAGCGGTTTCTTCACAGCACATGGATAATAACAGAAATGTGATCTAATTATTGTTAAGGTGATTCAGCAGCCAAAGCAAAAAACAAAAGGGTACTTACCTTTCATCCTCTGCAGCTGATCGGTGCTAGTCTGGTGAACAGCAACTCACCTGATTTCTGGATCAGAGCCTGTGTCATTGCCTATGCTTCCCGTGCTTTCTGGGGCCTGGGCATGTGGTTGGGATTGATGGTGTGCCATTCTCATGACATGCCATCAGTCGCAGGGGTACAGCCATGACTTCTCTCCATTCATTGCAAAGAGGGGGTGTACAGAGGCCTGATACACCCCCACTATTGTAATGGAGAGGGTCATGGCTGTGCCCCTGTCACTGATATCGGAAGGGCAGGAGGATTGAGTCCCCAGGGGGAGGCAGGAAAGGTCGGATCTTATCCAGCAATTAGGTGAGTTGTTGATCACTGGTCTAGCTGAGCGGGACAAAAGGCGAGTACCGTTTTCCTTTTGGCTATTAAATGGCTTTAACATAGGGGGAAAATAGATTGCTATTGGGAACATTTTGTTCACTTATACAACATGAAAAAATCATAGTATCGCTTAATGTTTGATATGATGTCAAGCATTAAAGATTTAAATTACATGTCATTGGGATGTTTAAAAAACACAGGAAGCAATGGATGTCTGCTAAGGCTTCCCAGAATACATTTAAGACAGTATAGCTTAAACAACTCAAGATCGATTGCAGCAAACATCAAACTACAGAGAAGGCTGCCGTTATTAGGGAACCCATTATTTGGAAACCAGCAGGAAGACTGCAAAGGCATCAATTTGTACAACTGTAACATTCAACACTTCAGACATTAAAACCTTACAGTATCTCAATACTGTTGAATTTCCTTTTTTACCTATTGAATTGACAAGACTGATACTACGTGAGGGAAAAATTAAACCAGATAACATTGGAAAAAAACATGGTTAAAAAAGTTTCCAGGGGCTTGTTACAAATGGTATCTTCTGACACCCTCTCCCCAGATATATCTAAAACAAATATAGTATCAAATTTCTCATGAGATTGAAGACAGTGGGGAGTTAAAGCTGCAATAACATCAAGATACCCTACAGTGGCACGCACATAGCAAAAGGTTTTACAGTAAATGTAAACATAATATCAGTAGAGCCATGGTAACTTTGTCTTCAACATCTGTGATTGATACCAGAGGGATCTGCACTATTGAGGACATAATGCAGTAACACATTAGATGAACATTCTAAAGGGACAAATAAACCTCAGATAGGTAACTGACTACTACTATTCTCCATCATAAAAAGGAAACTCATACATTTTCACTAGAACTGAATCAGTATAGAGATGTTTTAATGTTTTCGCTTTTATGTGTAGTCATGGGCTTCATATCCTGGACGAACCTAAATTCAAATGGGATTTTGCTGATTTGGTCCGACATGCCCACTCCCAGATATTGGCAAGATCCTGATCAAATCATCTGGCATGCCACCCGCTGATGTTGGCAGGTGGCATGTTGGTGATCACTACAAGTGAACTGGTATGGTGTCTCTTGGACTCCCTAAAGTGGACCAAAACCCAAGATTTTGACTATCCAGGGTTTTGGTCCTTGCCCCCAGGGCACCCTGATCCGGGATGCCTCGCTGTGTGAAAGCCCCCAGGTCACTCAATCTAACTTTTCCTGTTCCCGATCCTACGGCCAATCAGCACCGACCCGTGTGTGCCAACGGCCGCAACAACACTACCCTCCAACAGGGAATGTGCCTGAGCCAGCCATTCACAAATACCTGGCATGGGTGCATGCTCTGCTAAATATATAGAGGGCAGCAGCAACTGCTCACGCATGCACCGCTGGATTGGGGGAGAAGCTAATAAAGAGTATTGGGGCTGCCCAACTCCCCAAACTGCCAGTTCCAGAGACTTATTATTGCACACACCCAGAAAAAGTATATAAAGGATATTTATTGAAGTACTACCACAATAAAAAATGTACAAAAAAGGACAATTTAAAACACACATAAGACATGCAAAAACATAATCTGCCAAAGGGGGTGCTGTTGTGCCGGGCTGCCAATAGGATACAAAAGTCTTAAAGGAGCCACAGCACTCAATCCTGTTAGTTTGCAGGCCAGCCTATAATCTGTCTCTAAACTTGGTTAAAAACAGAGGACTCGGTCACACACCTCTGCAGAAGTGTGCTTAAGCTGCACCACTACGCCAAAGTGCCTCTGTGGGGTGCAGTCCTAACTCTAATCTCTGAGGGCTGCCAATAGGACTAATAATGAATATACTGTAAATAAAATATAATGCTCCCAAAATGACATTAGAAAATCAATCATATTAATAATATAAAGTGCTATGTGCTTCTAACCTAAGTGCATCAATAAGTAGAAAAACCTCAATATTATACAATAACAGTGCCAGTGAGAAACCAAATCACAAAAAAAAAAGATTGTGTTACTTATCTTATGAATCAATTATACATGAGTCCCGGCCAGCCAAAACGCCCCCCCCCCCCCCCCCCCCCCGAGAGAGCCCACGCATTCCGAGACGTATAGTCTCTTTCTCAAGGCAGAAGGTGCTGTGGGTGTCCATTATATACCCACCAACCTGCGTTGCCCCGCAGCGCCGATCAAACACGGACGGCGATGGACGCACCCTGGCCATAAGTGCGTCCGCCTGGCCGGAAATGACTGCACCTGCACTCCAGCGTGGAGTGCGGAAGTGCGCCATAAAGACACCCAGCGAGCGAGGCCGAGCAGCACCTCCCCCTGCAGACAGGGAGGCGATGGCAGCTCGGTCTTCTCCGGGCGTGGCGTGGGACAGGGAAAATGGGAGGCGAGTATCACCCGGTGGCACCTTATTGAACGTTTAGATATTTAAAAAATCAACAGTATATACATACAATATTAAACATAGATATGTTATAATGCATATAATTGTTTATTCTATTGTTAACCAGCATCTTTGGATCTAATTTAAGCAGTGAGGCTCAACAAGGGAACAAAATAACGGTAAAAGGCTATATCTTGTAATGCAGCAAATCAATTCCGCTCCAATGCAGTGGCCTCTCAATATGAAATGACTGACCATACTAGGATCAGCCCCACACTTTCATGGGCATTAAACACAAGCAAAGGGACCCGAAAACACCAATATGACGATCAGGGGAAGGGGTCTAGATTTACCCCATAGAAATCATATAAACAAGGTTATGAAAGATTAATGAGAATAGTAATATCCAGAAAGAATACAAAAAGAATCAAAGAGGACAATTAGGAAGGTAATATGACGCTGGGGTGCATCCGTTGCCGGCCGTGTTTGATCGGCACTGCAGGGGAACTCAGGTTGGTGGGTATATAATGGACACCCATAGCACATTCTGCCTTGCACTCTGCCTTGAGAAAGAGACTATACATCTCGGAACGCGTGGGTTTTCTGGGGGGGGGGGGCGTTTTGGCTGGCCGGGACACATGTATAATTGATTCATAAGATAAGTAGCACAATCTTTTTTTTTTTCTGTGATTTGGTTTCTCACTGGCACTGTTATTGTATAATATTGAGGTTTTTCTACCTATTGATGCACTTAGGTTGGAATCACGTAGCATTTTATATTTTTAGTTTAATCTCTTGTTTATTAAGCTTTTCAAATATAAAGACATAATACAAGAATAAGAGAGTAGGCAATACAGACAAAGAAACAATCCAGGCTCCCGCCCCCCCCCCCCCCCGCCTCCAGGCACGGCTGGAGCCCAGGCAAACCCCCCGCCCCCCCGCCCGACATTGTAGAAATTAACGGCACACTGTGTTTGCATCTCGTACCCCTGAAGGCGAGAGTTAGAGTTTCTAAGGAGCGACATGACCAGGCATCACTCATAAAAAGGCGTGGGTCAACAACAGGGGACGTGCCTCCCGTCCCGTTGGGCGTGTATGAGCGAGTCATCTGAACTGCATCATGTCGAACCAAGCTCGTCCTCCCAGAGCCCAAGTCAGGGTCCAAGGCTCCTTCTCCCCGCCCGCCACCAGGGCGGCCAGGGGGCCCGGGGCATGCGGGCCCCCATGGCGAGCCCGCCATAGGGCAGAGGCCGCGGTCGGGAAGAGGCCAGGGGAGGCGGATCGGGACGAGGATCAGACGGGGGGAGGAGAGAACACCCATCATGCCGATGGTAGGCGGGTAGGGGAAACACGAGAGAGGACAAGACAGAAGGGGGAAGGGGGAAGAAAGAAGAAAGGGAAAGAAAAGATAGAAGGGGGCGCAAAGAGGGAGGGATATTATCGGGGGGGGCGGGAGGGGGCGAAGGGGCGGGAGGGGGGGGGGGAAAGTGTTACCAGAGGAGCCTCCCGCCGACGGGTCGCCGCCATCCCAACCGCAAGACTCATCATCTCCGGCCCACATCCCTCGCAGCGAAGGCCTTTGCCTCGTCCGACTCCCGGAATCTGATCCAATTTGCCCACGTCGTCCAGTGCGTCTCGGTTCCCTCTCCGCTCTCCGCCACCAGTTCCTCCATCCTCAAGATATGGTCCATTTCAGCAAACCATTCCGCCATACTCGGCGGAACAGGGGACTTCCAATGTCTGGGGATGATTGATCTCGCAGCCGCCAGAAAGTATTTGAGAACTCCTTTCTTGGCCTTGGTCACGGAACCAGGGATCAGGGAGAGCAGGGCGACTCTCGGAGTGTTCGGGACTACAGTGCCCTCCACCTCTGTATGAATCTCGAGAACTGTATCCCAGAGCCTCTTTATCGGAGGGCATTCCCACCAAATGTGTAAAATCCCTCCCCGTGGTGCTCCACATCTCCAACAAGCATCCGATCCCCCTGGTGCAAATAAGGCGATGTCTGTTGGGCATCTGTACCATCTTGTGAGGACTTTGTAGTTTTTTTCCTGCGCTGAACTGGCCCCCATAAGCTTATGCGTCAGCGTGAAAATCTTCCGGGTTTCGTCCCCCGTTATCGGGGTCCCCAGATCCCTTTCCCACTTGGACATGAATTCCAGCTCTGATGTATGCCTGGTGGCGACTAGTATGCCGTAGAAAACTGATATCACATGTTCCAGCGGCTGCGGCTGTGTTAGGCATTCCTCCAGGGGCGTCAGGGGTAGAGAGGCGTGGCCAATTCGCCCCTCCTTGGCCAAAAACGCCCCGAGCTGCCAATGATGCAACCAGGATAGGTGGCCACCCCCATACCGCGCTCTCATTTCGGCTAGGGAAGGCAGCCTCCCTCCTGACAGGATGTCACGCAGCCTAGTGTCCTCTGCCGCTCTCCAGATCAGGAAACGGGAGGTGCCCTGTCCCGGGGGAAACTCCGGGTTGTTGAACAGCGGGGTGAGAGGTCCAGGCCTGTTAACCAACTCCCCCCACCGCTGTAGTCTGTCCCAGCTGGAGAGAAAATGCTGTGCCAGGTAAGGGAATTCCCTTCTGTTTGCACTCCCCGCGGTGGGTATCCACGGGAGGGAGCGCGGGCTGAATCCCAGGATATCCTGCTCCAATTGGACCCATAGTTTGTCCTCTCTCCTGTACGTCCAATCTGCCAACCTTGTAATGATAGCCGCAGCGTGGTAAAGCCTTAGGTCCGGGGCCCCGACTCCACCTGCACTCTTTGGTCTGACCAGTATGTTGAATCTGATGCGTGGCCTCCGCGAGCCCCAGATGAATTTCAGGAACTCTGCTTGAATTGATTTGAAGAAATGTCTGGGGAGCGTAATCGGAATCGCCTGGAAGAGATACAAAAATCGGGGGAGTACGTCCATTTTCAGAATGTTGATCCTACCAAACCATGAGTATCGTCCTCTGTCATACTTTGTAAGGTCGTGGTGAGCCCTTGCCTGTAGAGCCTTGAAGTTTAGCTCGTAGAGTTTGTCCAAGTCGGACGGTATGAGGGCCCCCAGGTATTTTATTGCGGTGGGTTGCCACTTAAAGGGGAAACTGTGGCTGAGCCTCTCCACTAGGGGCTGCGGTAGGGTGAGATTCATCGCCTCTGACTTTGCATAGTTAACTCGGAAGTTAGACAACTGGCCAAATCTCTCAAACTCCCCAAGAACTGCCGGGAAAGATATGGCCGGAGATGTCAAGTGGAGGAGCAGGTCGTCTGCAAAGATAGAGGCCTTGTATTGTCTTCCTCCACATTCAATCCCCTTGATATCTGGATTGTTCCTTATGGCTATCGCCAGGTGCTCCATTGTGAGTATGTACAGCAGGGGTGAAAGAGGGCAGCCCTGGCGAGTGCCGTTTGTGATCGTGAATGGGTCCGATAACATTCCGTTGGCTCTAACACGGGCTGAGGGATCCTGGTACAGCGCCAGGATCTTGGAGATGATGATGGGGCCCAAGCCAATCTGGGATAGGGTCGCCTTAAGAAAGCGCCAATTCACCCTATCAAACGCCTTCTCGGCGTCGCAGGATAGGACACAAGCCGGTATGTCATTCTTGCGAACATGGGCGATAAGGTCCAGTAGTTTATTGGTGTTGTCCCTGGCTTCTGGGCCAGGGACAAATCCCACTTGGTCCAAATGGATCAGTTGAGGGATCAATGGTTTGATTCTGGTGGCTAATATTTTTGCAAACAGCTTTACGTCAACATTGAGCAAGGAGATCGGCCTATAGCTGCCGCATGCCGAGGGATCCTTGCCTGGCTTGGGGATCACCGTGATTGTGGCTTCCAGGGCCTGCCTTGGGAAAGGGCTGTTTGCCCCTACATGATTGTAGGCTCTTACCAGCCAGGGAATGAGTTGGGGAGCTAGGGTCTTGAAGAATCTCGGGGTGTAGCCATCAGGCCCAGGGCTTTTCCCCGTAGGCGCCTCCTTAATGGCCTTCAGGACCTCCGCCTCCGAGAATGGCACCTCCAAGTCCGTTGCGGCGTCCTCCGGGATTGTTGGAAGTGGGGTCTCCGCTATGTAGTTATGTATGTTTGACTCTAATGCTGCGGCCGAACTATGGGTAAGGCTCAGTTGAAGGTTGTACAGGCTGCTGTAGAAGCTTCTAAACACATCTGGGATCTTGGATGGGTCCGTGACGTTCTCTCCTCCTCTTGCTTTGATGCTTGGGATGAATGATGGCGTTGATCTGCAGTGGAGCGACCTGGCCAACAGCCCCCCGCACTTATTCGCGTGTTCATACATTGCAGCTCGTCGCCTGTCCCTGTACTTCAGATAAGCTTGATCGTATAGCTTGAGTAACTTATTTCTATTGAGCGACAGTTCAGCGAGCAGTTCCGGTGTGGGATCCTGCTTGTGCCTAGTTTCCAGGTCGCTGATGGTCCGCAGCGTCCCGGAGATCAAAGCCGCTCTCTCGCGTTTTAACCTTGAGCCCTCTTGAATGAAGACACCCCTGATAACACATTTTAAAGCCTCCCATTGAATCGTCGGTGAGCAGTCATCCTGTCTGTGGTCAGCTGCAAAGTTAGTGATTGTCTCCCTTACTCTGTTCATACATGTCATGTCCCTCAAGAGATTATCGTTCAGGCGCCAGTCCCAGCATTTCGGCGCCGCATTCGGTAAGTCAAATGATACAAATACAGGCGCATGGTCCGACCACAAAAAGGGGCCAATGCGGGACTCGGGGTGCCATTGTAGAGCATGATGGCTTAGAAGTATATAGTCGATGCGACTGTACGAACCGTGTAAGGGTGAAAAGTATGTATAGTCCCTAGTATGTCCATGCTCCAATCTCCAAACATCCATTAACTGCATGCCATGCAGCGCCTTCCGCAGAGACTGCAGTCCCCTTAGCGGCACTGCGGATCTCCCGGACGAGGAATCCAAGGGGGGGTTCAATGTGAGGTTGAAGTCTCCCCCAAGAATTATAATTCCATCGGCGAACTCCTCCAACCTCTTGAGATACCTCTGGAGCGTCCCAGCTTGTTCGTAGTTCGGTAGATACACATTCGCCACTGTGTAAATTCTTTGGTGTATCTGCACCTTGAGGAAGACGAATCTCCCCTCGGGGTCTGCAAGACAGTCCACCTCTGTGAAGGGCAGGGACTTGTGAATTGCTATAGATGCACCCCGCAACTTACTTCGTGGGTTGGTGCTATGGTACCATGATGTAAAGTATCTATTTTGCAGGTTAGGTATCTTATCCACCTGGAAGTGGGTCTCCTGGAGGAAAAGTATGCCCACTCTCTGCTTATGCAAATCGTACAGGACCTTGGAACGCTTCTCGGGGACATTGAACCCTTTAATGTTCAGGGAGCAGACTGTCAGTTTAGCCATCCCGGATTAAGGGCACCGGTCCGGAGACGAGGTCGGGTCGCAACAGCAACCGAAGATGCCAAGTATGTGGCCCGGCACAAGGTGGGAAGCGAACGCGGGCGACCAGGCGGCGGGAGGAAAAGGGCAGGCCTTGGGAGGGGTTAGGGAAGGAGGGCCGGAGGAAAAGGGGGAGGGAGAAGGAGAGGGGGGGAGGTGGAACAGAAGAGCGGTGGAACTAGATCTCTGTGGGCAGGGGTGAAGTACCTGCCAGACGAAGGTTTGGGTAAGGGGAAGGAGTATTGAGGGGGGAAAGTATTCGGGAGGGGGTTAAGTAGGGTAGCGGGGCACCGGGGTTAGGTGCGGCCGCAGCGAACTCTATTGCGTGGGGCTTCGCGGTGCGCAAGAACCACGAGCACCCACGTTTCCCTGTTTGGGGAAGCGCCAGTAGAAGAGGCACAAAACCCAACCAGGGACACCTAAGATGGGGGAGTGTCAGACGATAACAGTACAGGTGTAGGAGATGCACACACTGAAAAACATTGACACATCTTTCAAGGATTAAAGATAGAGAGAAAATACTTATGTAACATTATATAACTTTACAACTTTACAAAAGGCACATAAAGCAATGCAGGGTTATGATTGTCCTGTAGGCGAGGGGCCCGGAGGGGGCACCGTCGGGCGTCGAGCGTGGGCGCAGAGGAACGACCCCCACGCCCCACCGAGTCCCTCGGCCACCGCCCGGCCCCGGGGGCCAAGGGCACCCCCAATCGGAGCCGGACCCCCGAGTCCCGAACCCAAAAGACATATCCCAATATCAGCCCCCTATGGCACACCCCAGGCCGGGCGGCAGACCCCGCGCAAGCACAGTCAACATTTCAACTTCTTAAACTATAACCATATTAAACCTGTGGGCGCCACCCGTGTAGGGGAGCCCATCCACACGTGGGCCCGGCGCGGCGCCCGGCCAGACGCCCCCCGCCAGGCGGGAAAGGGCGCCCCCCCAACCCGTGCGGGGGTCGCCGGCCGGGGCAGCGGGCCGGACCCCAGGGCCCCCCCACACGCGCGACACCCACACCCACGGCCACCAACAGGGCCAATCCCCAGGTCCTGAACCAAAACGTTAGGGCACTTAGTAACTTAGGAACATTTAGTAAAGGGCACGACCCCCCGAGGCAGGCCCCCCCAAGGGCACGAACCCCCCCAGCCCCCTTTTCTCCAACATACTTCTTAGAGAGTCCATAGGACCCCGCCATCCGCCCCCCGGGACCCAGCACCTCTCCGTGGCAGGGGACCGCCAGGCAGCTAGTTCCTGCGGGCCCAGGTGAGGGGGACGGGCGACGGTCCCTCGCCTGAAACGGTGGGGCGGTCTTCTTCACTGCCGGGGGGCCAAGGCGAGCACGAACCCCGGGGGGGGCCACCCCCGGAGGGGGGCCACGACCCCAAGACGGTCCTTTGTTTAGGCTCTGTCACCGGGCGGGTGCTCCCGGCGTCCCGGGGCCCCCCTCGCTCGCCCAGGCGGTCCACGCGGTCCTCTGACTCTCAGCCCGTCACGCTGAGGCTCCAGGGTAGGTGCGAGCCAGTCCGGGATCCGGACCGGGTCAGTGTCCAAGAAGGCAAAAAGCTGCGGAAGCTGATCGGCTGTTTTCAAGGCAAAGGATCTCCCATGTCGGCGGACAATAAGGTGAAATGGGAACCCCCAACGATAGGAGGCCCCCTGGCGCTGGATCACCTCTAGTAAGGGCCTCATTACTCGTCTCATTTGAAGTGTCCTGGAGGAGAGGTCAGGGAGAACCGCCACGGATGAACCTTCAAATCTGGTTGGTCCCTTTTCCCACGCCTTTCTCAGGATGTCCTCCTTGACCTTGTAGTAGTGGATCCTGCAGATCACGTCTCTGGGTCGTTGCGGGTCTGCTGATCTGGGGCCAAGGGCACGGTGGATTCTGTCGATGACAATATCGCCCGCACGGGGGGAGCCCAGAATCGTGTTGAAGATGTTTTTGGCCGTGTTTTCCAGGTCCGGCTGGGCGACCGTCTCTGGGAGCCCCCGCAACCTCACGTTGTTGCGTCTTCCTCGGTTCTCCAAGTCGTCAAGGCCGAGGTAGAGGGCTGAGGTGTGCCTTCTCTCCTCCCGCTGTAGCTGTTCCAGGGCCGCCACTCTCTGGGCTAGTGAGGATTGATCCTGCTCAATTGAGTCCACTCTATGGGAGACCTCGGAGATAGCATTCTGCAGCGTGCCAAGTTCTCTGCGGAGGGTGTTCTCCATTTGTGTAATGTAGCCATCAAAATCAGATCGGGAAGGGAGCCCTCGCAGGGCGTCCGCGATGTTAGAGCGAACTACGTCAGCCAAGGCCGAGATCAAGAACGGGTGCAGTTGCTGCGTCGCCTCCGACATCTCGTAGGGAAGGGCCGTGGACGTCTCTGTCAGTGGTCTGCTGTCGCTTCTGGGAGGGAGGGCCCCGGGAGACCGACCACCGCTACCCCCCGCGATCCCCCCGCTCGAGGTCCATCCGGGGGACAGGCGGCTCACTTGCGCGACATCGCCTCCCAGCGCTTCAGGGGTATCCCACGCTCGCTCCGCCGGGATGTCAGGCGGTATGGGGTATGGCCTCCGGGTGTGGGGTGAGTCATGCCCCTGGGTATCTCCCAAGGGGCCCGTCATAGCATGACGGGGAGTAGGGCATCCCCTCTCAGCCTTCCCCTCTGTCGGTGCTGGGGCCCATGGAGCAGCGAAGGGGCTCAATGCAGGGTCTGGATCCCGGACATGGAGGGGACTGAGGCCTTCATCCCCCGACTGACAGGGCTCTACTCTCCGCCCCAGGGAACTGTCACTGTGCAGTTCATACTGCGCTGGGGCCGCGTCATCTGATGGCCCTTGCTCTCCCCCGGCCTCCTCCTCTTCACTCCCCGGGGCCGGTGACAGCCGCGGTGCAGGCGAGAAAGCCCTCCCTCCTCCTTCCCGAGCTGCAGGGGTCCCGCTGTCGCTCCCCGCCGCCACGCTCACCTTCACAGGCGGCACCGCCACCTCATCCTCTGCGGCCGCCGTCTCCCGCTCCGTCTGCAGTGTGCCTCGCGAGTATGAGGGGGCGGGCGGCCCCCGGATCTCCCGTGCGGGCTCTTCCGCGCCCGCCCGTCGCAAGGCAGGGGAATTCCGTCCGTCCCCAGCTCCCTCCAGCCCCACGTGTGCGGTCCTCCGGCGCGTCGCCGCTATTTTCATGGCGCTTCCTCCTTCTTCCTCCCCGCCCGTCGTTTTAAAGTAACGGGCGATGGAGGCCGGCTGTTGGCGCCTGGTTGTGCCTGAGGGCTTCCTGCGTCTGGGCATCTAGGGATGGGGATCACCACTGCGTGCTTTGTTCTTCAATCCGGGGTGTCCCTGTGCAGAGCTCCAGCTCTATGCTGCCTATTCCGCCATCGGCCAGCCACGCCCCCTGCATTTTATATTTTTAATATGAATGATTTTCTAATGTAATTTTGGGGGCATTATATTTTATTTATTGTACATTCATTATTAGTCCTATTGGCAGCCCGGCACAACAGCGCCCCCTTTGGCAGATTATGCATGTGTTTTAAATTGTCCTTTTTTGTACATTTTTTTATTGTGGTAGTACTTCAATAAATAGTCTTTATATACTTTTTCTGGGTGTGTGTAATAATAAGTCTCTGGAACAGGCCATTTGAGGAGTTGGGCAGCCCCAATACTCCTTACTAGCTTATACTTGAGCTACATCCAGAGCACTGCACCACGTATATATATTAGGATTGGGGGAGAAGGTGAGTTTACTGGGCAATCTGGGAGGTTTCACACAGCAGATCCAAATTGGATTGACCCTGTTCCGGCTCATAACTATTTGTGTTCTTAGCCATTCTGATATATTTTAGCGCTTATTATTAATCCTAGGTGATTTGCTGGCCAATCCTTTGATTGCTGGACTGCTCTCCAGGAGGGCTTGCAGTACAAATACCAAGCCACCCCCTATATGTCACAGTGCATAGGTTATGTGTCGGTTGTTCCAATACAGTTTTCCAGTCTGGGCATCAAAAGGGCTCAGATTTCTGCATCACCTCCAGTGCCTCTCAGTCCTGAGCATCTGGTGTTGTTAGGAAATGTCAGTGTGGTCCATCCAGCTTATTAGCTGATGATGAGCTGAGATGATGCGGGCAGCATTGCTCCCAGAATGTGTTGTCAGGTGAAGCCGCCACCCTCTGCTGTTGGTAGAAGAAGACTGCAAGGGAGAGGCCAACAAATAAGCTGTGCTCCGTGACAATAGCTCCTGGAGGGGAATTTTGAATTACTCTCCTTCCAATCAACAAATGCGCTGGCAGCACAGAGTGTCATGGATTTCTCAGAAGATAAATCCCCTATTATAGAATGACCAGTAATTGAGAGCTGTGAGACAGAGGCGGATATGCGGCAAACTGTATTTAATGGTGATAACTGATAAACAGAAACAAGAATACATAGCACACAAAAACCAGGCTGCTGTACAGATACACAAGTGAACATAATAACATTCACGCACTGAGATACAGGAATACAGGTGAACACTGCGTGCTGGGGCTTCTGTGCAGAAATGCAAGTGACCCCGAAAAAGTTCACACACTTAGGCTGCTGTACATATACACAAATGGTGTCTGCAAACATACATGCATCCAGTTCAAGTCCAAAGTCCAAAAGTGGATAACAAGGCAGAAACAGGAAAAGCAAATCACAAGGCTGTGTCAGGGGTCCTGGGTTTTGAGTTCTGGGTTCTGGATCCTGGGTTCAAGGTCCTGGGTTCAAGGTCTGGGTCAGATGTAAAGGACTGAGCAGCACTGTAGGTGATGCAAGCAGTGGTCCTACTGGATGCCAAACTCCCACTGAGCAATGCTGGTGGCAGTTACCAGGCAATTCCACTACCCTCTAATTCTTGGACCTGTAGACTGCCAGGGAGCTTCCAGCAAATATGATTTGTGACATGACACTATGGAGTGGGATTCTGAAAATTTTCAAAAAGTATCATTTTTAATTTTTTTAGAGTACTACTAAGACTGTATCAAATAAATTAACCTCTATTAAAAACTGCAAATAAGTCGATTTTAAGACTATTTGGAGCAGTCTTGTACTGCAAATCGGGTAGATACAGTATGTATGGAAGTGAATCAGGTTGGGGTACATGTCAGTTTGCAACCAAACCGACTACTGATAGGATCTCAAATGCTAGTACCACTGGTTGGAAACCCCAGGATTGAAGCATATCTACACTGGTAACCCGCACTGAAGGCAGATAATAGAAGGTGCAGTAGAAAACATAAGTGACTGTATGGCAAGCTGCATGATATGACAAAATTAACATCACATTTTATAACTATTTCCCATTCTGGAAAAACACCTGTTCCATATAAAAAGGTCTTTGCCCTGCTAGTTATGTAAATTGAATATGATGCAGTCACAGCACATCAAAATCAACCTTCAAGGAAGTTGGACAGACACCTAATGAAACGCATCAGGTAACAAAAGCTCTAACATCAAAATAACCAAATGATGCATACATTAATCTGGTGCTACAGGAAATTATTATAAAATACATGACTGTGAAAACGAAAAAATGTAGTGTAGTGTGATTTGTATATTGTGAAATGTTAGAAAAGAAAATGAAGATGCACAAGGAAATCCTTGCCTAATTACTTTCCTGGATAGTTTTTTTTAACTAATCGGGTTAGTACTGATAAAAGAAATAGAGGGGTCTCATATACTATAGATAGTTGATTCATTGTAGTTTGTTTATTGACCATTTATTTTAGATTTTGAGGCCTCACTGACCTTTGATTGAATAACCATGTACAGGTTATTTAAGATATTTTAAACTCCACACATAATGGGCTTGATTTAGCACCAGGTGCACAAACTGCCCATTGGAGTAAAAATTGCATTTAAGGTAAAAATTCAAAAGAAGTGCTGAAATGACCCCTAGGTAGACAATGAAAGACAATGCCACTTTTCACTTCAATGTGCATTTTTTGCACCGGCTGCCGAATCACAATACTCAATTTGGCGCAGAAATTTAAATAATATATATTTTGTACTAGTAACTGTATAGGGTCCCCACACACCCCAAGATTTGTTCCAAGACAGATGGTAAAGCAATAGGGCACTACCCTCTTATGATATAAAAATATATAATTTTATTGTATTTAAGACATGAAACATTTATACAATCAACATATTAAAAAACATATATGACACTGTCCAAAGACAACACACTAGGGGGCGCCAGGGTATAAAGGTAAATATCAAAATAGCAGCATTCCATCAATTATATCTACTAGGCTGGAAATACATATATTTAAGTGAACTATCTCTCAAATAAATTCAAAAATCATACATGTGAAAGTAACATATACATGTGTAAATAATTCCAACAATAATAAACAATAACAACACCAATGCCTGTGCAATGTAAACTGTGCAATAGTATCTCAAACTCCAACTAAACCATATCTAAATAGAGACCAGCCAGGATAGGTGAAAAAGTCATGGAACAATCATTACAATAGCATAGATATACCAACTGGACCTACCCCCACAGTAAATCCGCCAACGCGTGTCGCAACGGGCACACGTTGCTTCCTCAGGGCGATATAGTATCTGAGATCCCACATTGTTCCCTATATATGCATCCATCCCACCAATCAGGCCAGGTAGGCGTCCCACAGGAAATTAAATTAGCCTGCACCTGTTGGATTCCACCTCCCCACACCGGTACTATAAGGGGTAGATAGAGCCAATAATAGATGTCATGTGATCCGCCATTGGAGAGCCTCATAGCTGAACACAATGGCAATATAGGTAGCTGTGCGGCCCGCTCCGGCCGGAAGCGCGCCGCCGCACCATCTGCGTTCCAGGGTTGCCATGCGACGCCCCCGGCCGGAAGCGCGCCACACAGCAACCCGGAAGAATAGTAAAAAGTAATTTATTGGCCCGTTATAATCAAATAATCCCCAATAGCAGTGCGGGGAAGGTGGGCAAGAGCAGAAGGACTAGAAACTATTCCGTAGTATTGTTGCGCAGGCGCAGTGTAGGCCGACCTGCCAGGCACCAAGCGCGTCATACAATATACATCAATTCTGAGGGGCGCACATAACTGGCCAGTATCCCGCCCCGCGCGGTCACGCCAGCACGTACCCGCACATAACCTCAAGCAGGGAGAGAGGCGTGCGTGTACGGCCACACGGCGGGAGCGCGCAGGCGCGGGAGGTCCGGGATGGATGACACACAGGGGACAACATGACATACATAGAAACAAACATAAATAACATAAAAAATATATACAAAAAATCTATTTACATCTCTTATATTATATACAAAGTTTAGATAGTATTAATAAGTACAGTAATACTTGGTAATCATTTCCTAAGAGGGGGACATCATATTAGCGCCTCATACTTATTTTAACTTATTATCCCCTTCTCCCCCCCCCCCCCACCCCATCCCATCAAATATTTAACCATGTATGTCTATAAGTATATTCACTGATCAATTATATATAAGGCAGGAACACCTTACACATATACTACATATATATACCATACATAGGATTGTAAGACAATAGGAGGAATAGAGAAAAGGGAGAGGGGAGGGGGGGAAGCGGAAGGGAGGGGGCAAAAGAGGCCAGGGGGAGAGAGGGAGGGGGGGGGAAAGAGGGTACAAAAAAGGGGGGGGAGAGAAGTGGAAGAGAGGGTCAGGGGAGAGAGACAAACGGATATACAAAAGAGGTAAGTATGCATGGATAACCAGACAGTTTCACATCAGTTTGCACAATGATGGTAATCCCCACGCATTTCTTTCCATCTATGGATCCAGGATTCAACATCCAAGGGGTCAGAGGAGTGGCCTGTGCGCTTTCCCCATCTATGTGATAAAAACTAAAAATATAAATAATTAGATAAATACAAGTCAGCAACCAAGTATCATTATTATAGTGAATGTGAAACTAAACACCAAACCATCAAAAGAAAAATGTATTATTTTTGTGAATAGAAACTACAAAGAAAAATACCTAAAAAAAAAATATATATGTGAATACAAACTACCATTATGTGCAACTTATTCTATGTACCCCCTAAAAAAGGTGTAAAGGCCACGTCTTCATTGAGACCCCAAGGAGCCTGTGTATCCAAAAGATAGATCCATCTAAGTTCTTGCTGTTGTAATTTCCGTTTAATGTCTCCTCCCCTCGGGCCCAATCTAACTCTCTCTATCCCCATAATCTTCATACAACTATAGTCACTATTATGTGCCTGTAAGAAGTGTTGTGCCACTGGTGTGATAGTTTTGCCCTGTTCCCTGTGTCTAGCCGCCAGCCGGATGCTGGACACATGGGCTTGCAATCTAGCCTTTAGGGTGTTACGGGTTTCCCCTATGTACATTTTTGGGCAATTACACCATAATGCGTATATAACTCCAGTAGTGCGACAGTTTATAAATTGTTTGATTCTAAAGTCCTTACCCGTCAACAGGTTACGTATAACTTTATCCTTAATCATATGTGGGCAGATTGTACACTTCCCACAGGGGTAATTGCCTACAGAGTTATTCTGTTCACTCAACCAGTTTGTTGTCCCCTTAAAGTGACTGGAGCATAGAATATCCCGGATATTAGGTGCTCGTTGTGCGAGCATACGTGGGCTCTTGTGGATCCATTTGCCAAGTTCTGGATCCGATTGTAAGATGCCCCAATGTTTTTGTAAGATCTGTCGGATATTGTTCCAATCACGGTTGTATCTGGTACAGAATCTAATTTCCCCAGTGTCTGATTTAGGCTTTTTTGGGGTAAGCAAGTCTTCCCGGGTTGTGGCCGCGGCCCGTTCCCGGGCCCTCTTAATTACTGGTTTGGGATAGCCCCTATTCTCAAAACGTTGGCTTAAGTCTGAGACCTGGCGTAGGAAATTTTTCTCACCTGAACAGTTTCTGCGAGCCCGAAGAAACTGGCCAATAGGTATCCCATTCTTGAGGGGTGTAGTATGAAAGCTCTTATAATGAAGTAGAGCATTAGTTGATGTCTCCTTGCGATACAAGTCCGTCTCTACCTTACCATCTTCCAGGATGTTAATATACAAGTCTAGGAATGTCACCTGATTTTTTGAGGACTGGGCTGTGAGGTAGATATTAAATGAGTTGTTATTCAATACATTAATAAAGTTATTCAATTCATCCTCCGTCCCCTGCCACAACATGAGCACATCATCCAAATATCGATACCATCCTAAGATATGGCAATGATGTTCTGCAAGTTCTTCCTGGAATACAACTTCACGCTCCCACCAGCCCAAAAATAAATTGGCTATGGAGGGGGCACAACGGGCCCCCATCGCCACGCCACAGGTCTGGCGGTAATAGATGTTATCAAACATAAAAAAATTATGTTGTAATACAAAATTCAAAAGCTTTAGAATAAAATCCTGTAGGGAGCGTGAGGTTTCTCCAGCCATCCCAAGGAAGTATCGACATGTGCGGAGTGCATCTACATGTGAAATGTTCGTATATAGCGATTCGACATCCATTGTTACTAAGAGGATGCCGCCAGGTAGGTATAAAGAATTAAGTCGAGAGAGTAGGTCCAGAGAATCACGTATGTATGATGGCAATGTCAAGACAAAAGGTTGGAAATGATTGTCTATTAGGATACAAGCTTTTTCCGTAAGACCCCCGATGCCCGCCACAATAGGTCGTCCGGGGGGACATCGGGGGTTCTTATGAATTTTAGGAAGTAAATAGAATGTAGCCACAATTGGGCAATCAACCATCAAAAATTCATACAGTCTCTGGTTAATGATCCCCTCTGTCCAAGCCCCTCTAATCAATTCATCATATTCGGACTTATACATCTGTAGGGGATTCGCCCTTAATCTCTCATAGAAAAGGGGATTCTGAAGCTGTCTCAGGGCTTCGGTGCGATAATATTCACGGGACATTATAACAATATTTCCGCCCTTGTCGGCTTCTTTTATTTCAATGTCCCGTCTGGCCCGAAGCCCTGAGACAGCCTCACGTTCACCCCGGGTAAGATTATAATGGCCATGGTTAGGTGGTAGTCGCCAGATGTCTCTACTGGCAACCTGAAAAAAGGTTGCCACCGCTGGGCTAATTGTCCACTGAGGAGTATACTTAGAGGGCTTACGTAGTTTTGTCACAGAATCTGGGACAGGCAGTTGTTCCTGTAGTAGGGCATTTAAATCGTCCAGAGCTGTTCGCTCTTCGGAAGTCAAACCAACGTCACATTGCAAAGGGGTGTCAAACTGCTTCTTCAATAATAATTTTCTGCAAAATAAATATAAGTCCTTAGTAGCCAAAAACTTGTCTAAATCACATGTAGGGGAGAATGTAAGACCTTTCGAGAGTACAGACCTCTGATCAGGCGTAAGTTCACAATCTGTAAGATTAATAATATTCAAAGTTTGATTGTTATTTTCTACTGTATCAGGGTCTGGTCCAGTGGTCTCTATACAATTTAGGGGCTGGGTTCCAATCTGGAGCGTTTGTGGGCAAACGGGCGTGGTTGGCGCTGGTTCCAGCGTCCAACTTGGCCTCTTAGTTCCATGTCTTTTCCTCCCCCCCCGGCGTGTCCTCTTATTAGTCCTACATCTAAAAAACGGTGTGTTGTATTACTCGTCTCTGAGGTGTGGCTAGACATGGAAGATCTCCTACTTGATGATCTATTTTCTCTATTAGGCCGCCTCCGTCCATTGCCCTTATGTCCCCATTTATAAGTTCTTCCCAAATCTGCATCCATTTTATCTCTATTCAGTTTGGACATTTTAGTGTTAATAATGTCCTCCTCTAGTTTTTTAAGATCCCCATCCAATATCTCCTGTAACCTATCAACTTCAGCCGCTGGAATGTCAGCAGGTATATTGTCATATAGACTATTAAGTGTATTCCCGGCTTGGGAGATCCCAGAGGAGGCACGTAAAAGATGGGAAACCCACTTAAACCAATGCTCCTTTAATCTTATAGATGAGTTAATTCAGCTGGACAAGGAAAATTTGTCAGAGACTACAAATACACTTAATAGTCTATATGACAATATACCTGCTGACATTCCAGCGGCTGAAGTTGATAGGTTACAGGAGATATTGGATGGGGATCTTAAAAAACTAGAGGAGGACATTATTAACACTAAAATGTCCAAACTGAATAGAGATAAAATGGATGCAGATTTGGGAAGAACTTATAAATGGGGACATAAGGGCAATGGACGGAGGCGGCCTAATAGAGAAAATAGATCATCAAGTAGGAGATCTTCCATGTCTAGCCACACCTCAGAGACGAGTAATACAACACACCGTTTTTTAGATGTAGGACTAATAAGAGGACACGCCGGGGGGGGAGGAAAAGACATGGAACTAAGAGGCCAAGTTGGACGCTGGAACCAGCGCCAACCACGCCCGTTTGCCCACAAACGCTCCAGATTGGAACCCAGCCCCTAAATTGTATAGAGACCACTGGACCAGACCCTGATACAGTAGAAAATAACAATCAAACTTTGAATATTATTAATCTTACAGATTGTGAACTTACGCCTGATCAGAGGTCTGTACTCTCGAAAGGTCTTACATTCTCCCCTACATGTGATTTAGACAAGTTTTTGGCTACTAAGGACTTATATTTATTTTGCAGAAAAGTATTATTGAAGAAGCAGTTTGACACCCCTTTGCAATGTGACGTTGGTTTGACTTCCGAAGAGCGAACAGCTCTGGACGATTTAAATGCCCTACTACAGGAACAACTGCCTGTCCCAGATTCTGTGACAAAACTACGTAAGCCCTCTAAGTATACTCCTCAGTGGACAATTAGCCCAGCGGTGGCAACCTTTTTTCAGGTTGCCAGTAGAGACATCTGGCGACTACCACCTAACCATGGCCATTATAATCTTACCCGGGGTGAACGTGAGGCTGTCTCAGGGCTTCGGGCCAGACGGGACATTGAAATAAAAGAAGCCGACAAGGGCGGAAATATTGTTATAATGTCCCGTGAATATTATCGCACCGAAGCCCTGAGACAGCTTCAGAATCCCCTTTTCTATGAGAGATTAAGGGCGAATCCCCTACAGATGTATAAGTCCGAATATGATGAATTGATTAGAGGGGCTTGGACAGAGGGGATCATTAACCAGAGACTGTATGAATTTTTGATGGTTGATTGCCCAATTGTGGCTACATTCTATTTACTTCCTAAAATTCATAAGAACCCCCGATGTCCCCCCGGACGACCTATTGTGGCGGGCATCGGGGGTCTTACGGAAAAAGCTTGTATCCTAATAGACAATCATTTCCAACCTTTTGTCTTGACATTGCCATCATACATACGTGATTCTCTGGACCTACTCTCTCGACTTAATTCTTTATACCTACCTGGCGGCATCCTCTTAGTAACAATGGATGTCGAATCGCTATATACGAACATTTCACATGTAGATGCACTCCGCACATGTCGATACTTCCTTGGGATGGCTGGAGAAACCTCACGCTCCCTACAGGATTTTATTCTAAAGCTTTTGAATTTTGTATTACAACATAATTTTTTTATGTTTGATAACATCTATTACCGCCAGACCTGTGGCGTGGCGATGGGGGCCCGTTGTGCCCCCTCCATAGCCAATTTATTTTTGGGCTGGTGGGAGCGTGAAGTTGTATTCCAGGAAGAACTTGCAGAACATCATTGCCATATCTTAGGATGGTATCGATATTTGGATGATGTGCTCATGTTGTGGCAGGGGACGGAGGATGAATTGAATAACTTTATTAATGTATTGAATAACAACTCATTTAATATCTACCTCACAGCCCAGTCCTCAAAAAATCAGGTGACATTCCTAGACTTGTATATTAACATCCTGGAAGATGGTAAGGTAGAGACGGACTTGTATCGCAAGGAGACATCAACTAATGCTCTACTTCATTATAAGAGCTTTCATACTACACCCCTCAAGAATGGGATACCTATTGGCCAGTTTCTTCGGGCTCGCAGAAACTGTTCAGGTGAGAAAAATTTCCTACGCCAGGTCTCAGACTTAAGCCAACGTTTTGAGAATAGGGGCTATCCCAAACCAGTAATTAAGAGGGCCCGGGAACGGGCCGCGGCCACAACCCGGGAAGACTTGCTTACCCCAAAAAAGCCTAAATCAGACACTGGGGAAATTAGATTCTGTACCAGATACAACCGTGATTGGAACAATATCCGACAGATCTTACAAAAACATTGGGGCATCTTACAATCGGATCCAGAACTTGGCAAATGGATCCACAAGAGCCCACGTATGCTCGCACAACGAGCACCTAATATCCGGGATATTCTATGCTCCAGTCACTTTAAGGGGACAACAAACTGGTTGAGTGAACAGAATAACTCTGTAGGCAATTACCCCTGTGGGAAGTGTACAATCTGCCCACATATGATTAAGGATAAAGTTATACGTAACCTGTTGACGGGTAAGGACTTTAGAATCAAACAATTTATAAACTGTCGCACTACTGGAGTTATATACGCATTATGGTGTAATTGCCCAAAAATGTACATAGGGGAAACCCGTAACACCCTAAAGGCTAGATTGCAAGCCCATGTGTCCAGCATCCGGCTGGCGGCTAGACACAGGGAACAGGGCAAAACTATCACACCAGTGGCACAACACTTCTTACAGGCACATAATAGTGACTATAGTTGTATGAAGATTATGGGGATAGAGAGAGTTAGATTGGGCCCGAGGGGAGGAGACATTAAACGGAAATTACAACAGCAAGAACTTAGATGGATCTATCTTTTGGATACACAGGCTCCTCGGGGTCTCAATGAAGACGTGGCCTTTACACCTTTTTTAGGGGGTACATAGAATAAGTTGCACATAATGGTAGTTTGTATTCACATATATATTTTTTTTTTTTAGGTATTTTTCTTTGTAGTTTCTATTCACAAAAATAATACATTTTTCTTTTGATGGTTTGGTGTTTAGTTTCACATTCACTATAATAATGATACTTGGTTGCTGACTTGTATTTATCTAATTATTTATATTTTTAGTTTTTATCACATAGATGGGGAAAGCGCACAGGCCACTCCTCTGACCCCTTGGATGTTGAATCCTGGATCCATAGATGGAAAGAAATGCGTGGGGATTACCATCATTGTGCAAACTGATGTGAAACTGTCTGGTTATCCATGCATACTTACCTCTTTTGTATATCCGTTTGTCTCTCTCCCCTGACCCTCTCTTCCACTTCTCTCCCCCCCCTTTTTTGTACCCTCTTTCCCCCCCCTCCCTCTCTCCCCCTGGCCTCTTTTGCCCCCTCCCTTCCGCTTCCCCCCCTCCCCTCTCCCTTTTCTCTATTCCTCCTATTGTCTTACAATCCTATGTATGGTATATATATGTAGTATATGTGTAAGGTGTTCCTGCCTTATATATAATTGATCAGTGAATATACTTATAGACATACATGGTTAAATATTTGATGGGATGGGGTGGGGGGGGGGGGGGGGGGGAGAAGGGGATAATAAGTTAAAATAAGTATGAGGCGCTAATATGATGTCCCCCTCTTAGGAAATGATTACCAAGTATTACTGTACTTATTAATACTATCTAAACTTTGTATATAATATAAGAGATGTAAATAGATTTTTTGTATATATTTTTTATGTTATTTATGTTTGTTTCTATGTATGTCATGTTGTCCCCTGTGTGTCATCCATCCCGGACCTCCCGCGCCTGCGCGCTCCCGCCGTGTGGCCGTACACGCACGCCTCTCTCCCTGCTTGAGGTTATGTGCGGGTACGTGCTGGCGTGACCGCGCGGGGCGGGATACTGGCCAGTTATGTGCGCCCCTCAGAATTGATGTATATTGTATGACGCGCTTGGTGCCTGGCAGGTCGGCCTACACTGCGCCTGCGCAACAATACTACGGAATAGTTTCTAGTCCTTCTGCTCTTGCCCACCTTCCCCGCACTGCTATTGGGGATTATTTGATTATAACGGGCCAATAAATTACTTTTTACTATTCTTCCGGGTTGCTGTGTGGCGCGCTTCCGGCCGGGGGCGTCGCATGGCAACCCTGGAACGCAGATGGTGCGGCGGCGCGCTTCCGGCCGGAGCGGGCCGCACAGCTACCTATATTGCCATTGTGTTCAGCTATGAGGCTCTCCAATGGCGGATCACATGACATCTATTATTGGCTCTATCTACCCCTTATAGTACCGGTGTGGGGAGGTGGAATCCAACAGGTGCAGGCTAATTTAATTTCCTGTGGGACGCCTACCTGGCCTGATTGGTGGGATGGATGCATATATAGGGAACAATGTGGGATCTCAGATACTATATCGCCCTGAGGAAGCAACGTGTGCCCGTTGCGACACGCGTTGGCGGATTTACTGTGGGGGTAGGTCCAGTTGGTATATCTATGCTATTGTAATGATTGTTCCATGACTTTTTCACCTATCCTGGCTGGTCTCTATTTAGATATGGTTTAGTTGGAGTTTGAGATACTATTGCACAGTTTACATTGCACAGGCATTGGTGTTGTTATTGTTTATTATTGTTGGAATTATTTACACATGTATATGTTACTTTCACATGTATGATTTTTGAATTTATTTGAGAGATAGTTCACTTAAATATATGTATTTCCAGCCTAGTAGATATAATTGATGGAATGCTGCTATTTTGATATTTACCTTTATACCCTGGCGCCCCCTAGTGTGTTGTCTTTGGACAGTGTCATATATGTTTTTTAATATGTTGATTGTATAAATGTTTCATGTCTTAAATACAATAAAATTATATATTTTTATATCATAAGAGGGTAGTGCCCTATTGCTTTACCATCTGTCTTGGAACAAATCTTGGGGTGTGTGGGGACCCTATACAGCTACTGTTTTCTTCCCGCTTGTGGGTAATTTTTTGTACCAAGTTTAGTGAGCACACTCCCATACTACTATTTATAAAGAGTACTGGTGCGATCCACCCTCCCCCTCTATATTTTGTACTATGTTAGAAAGTCTCTCCAAAACTCAGAGGCTGATTTATTACTAACACCAGGTATCGGCAGATGAGCGTCTGTAAAGCAGCGATTAGAGCGACCACTAGTATACGCTGTAAGCGGGTATCGAGCGCTGTAACAGAGCGTCTCAGTCGCTGTAGTAACCTGGCCGGCATTGATGAATGTGATGTATTTGGGTGCTCTAACACCAGTACAGCGTTGCAGGGAGCGAGAGGTTGCGCCAGCTCATTGCGACTGACTCTCAGAGACTCACACCATACTTCAAAAAACTACACACACAGCGTCGGCGCTCTAAATCTGGTCGCTATAGCATAGAGCGCCAGACACTGTGATTAAAGTCTGTTTTTGATCACATATGAACCGGTAACAAAGCGAAACACATGGAATTACATTGTTGTAACATTGTGACATTAACACTTTAGTACCTGACCTGTAATGACAATTCTGCATAAAAAACAAAAAAATGAAAAAAGTTTTCAATGACTCTTTATAGGCCAGGAGAGGCGACACAATTATTTCAGATAAAAAAAAATGAAAATAAAAAAAAACCCTATTTAAACAGAAGAAAAGGAACGTCCATTAAAATGTATGGGAGAGCGACAGGTAATGCGCTTTATGCTGAGCCACCTGCAATGATGAATCGTACGCTACATGGCGCTGTTAGTCGCTCACCAGAATCGCCTTCATAAATGTGGTTTTGCGCACAGCGCCAAGCTTTCACCAGACGCTGTCTGTCGCTACGAGGCACTGCCTGCCGCTATCCCTTGTTGAAAAACCCCCTTAGTCAACATGTATTCAATTAAAGGTGAAAGAGGCTCTCAAGATCTAATTGCCTCATTCTAGCATTACTATCTGATCAAATACATATATATGTTCAAAGTGTTTATCAATAGACATGCGGAGTAGTATATTATAAGAACTTTAAAGCCCAAATTCAATCATTCCTTTAAAACATGTGAGCCATAACAGCAAGTTAATTTTGATTAGCAAAGGGTGGATGGCCTGGGATTATTTAATCAACAACAGCAATCATTTCTAATGAGATGCCACTGTGGAACTGCAAATAGTAAATAATATGATGTTATTAACAACATCATTTGTCACTTAGAATATGTAAAAAGCGTGTTTAGTAGTTTTGTGTGTTGATTCTGCAGAAGTAGTTTAGGCAGTGAAATCATTGTCACTCCTTGTCAGGGGTAAGCTATTTGCCTTTAAACATATTTGTTTTTACATTTAATGCTGTCTTTTAAAGCAGACCAAAACCCACCAAACTTGTGAAATACATTTGGCCAAAGCCCCTGACAATATTCCCTTCTTATGTCGTAGAACTAGAATTGGATATTTTCTTCTTTCAAAACATCCTGGATCACTGTTTTTGCTGCCCCTCTCAGGCGATCAGTCATTGCATAGGTGTGGCAATGACATCATTGCCGCACACATCACTGGCAATGAATGTAGGAGGCGGGGCTTTACTGCTAAAACAGGCGCCGTTATCTGGGATTAGAGTCAAGCAGGACTTCACTAAAAATTGGCAAAAGATGCTCTTCATGGGGGAAGCAATTCAGGAGAGGCTACTGGGAAAATAGAACATTAGGCCTGTCCCAACACCTCCTAAAGCCCTCAAACCCACAACGCTCATTGCTGTTAGAGTTTGTGTAGTAAAATCATACTAAGGGTCCAATGAGGATTCCAAATTTAGACTGAAAAGTGACTTTATAATCTTCACTCTACAGCATAAACAAAGACTTTACTACCACCTGGCTCCAACACCATCCTCTCTTCTGGGAAACGGCCCAGAGCCAACTGACATGTATTAAGTCATGTTCCCACCAGGCAAAAACTAGAAGGGTTCCAAAAAATAAAATTAGCTTTATTTAGCCCCAATCATACTTCCTCTAATTCCACCCATAGGCTACTGTACATCCCCAGCCTAACCTCTGAAAACGGAGACCCTACCTACTACCCACAATCACCTACTATTTCCAACTCCCATTTCAAGCTGCCAAAATTCTCTTACCAAGGCAGGTAGGTTTGCTACATCCAAGATTTCTGACAAAAATCTTGGAAGAAAGCACAGCCAAGAAAGCACACTCTGCTGCACCTGGTCCAACAAACTTCTACCCCAAATGGAAGCTAAATGTATCGTTAAGTAAATGAACTAGATCATTTCATAAAACCTTTCAGAGAACAGTAAACATATGTGTAAACCAAGAATATATTAGTATAAAAAGTAAAGTAAAGAGTATAGCCTTTAAAAATGCCCTCTTTAAACAAAAATGTGGGCAAAAGGTAAGTAAAGTTATTTTTATGTTCTTTTTTCCTGGACAGGGACCTAAATGGTATAACACAGTCAATATGTTGTAATTGCTAAAAATGTTGATGGATTCAGAACATTTCTCCCATTTGCAGTCATCAATTTAGCTTGATGAAGTCCTGAAAAGGCTGGCTTAGATGAAGCAGGAGCAAGCTTGTATTGCATAATGCATCTTGAATTTTTCCATAGCTTTGCTGATTTGAACAAAAAACAGTTGGTCAGGCTTTAGAAATCTAAAAGTGAACATTTTGTTGATGCTAAGATACAGAGTTTGCTGTTGGAAGCTATTGGAATGTCCTCTGAGTTTGGTATAAAAACTAGTAAGGAGAGGAGACTTAAAAATGGAAATTAACTTAAGCTCCTGAAAACCTACCTTAATATAAAGTGCTTTATGAGAATTTAGAAAAAAAAATGTCAGATCATTTTTCATTTTGGGCAACCCAAAACACATTTTTAAAAAACAAAACAAATGCTAAAAGCATGTTCTGTATGCTATTGTTAGCGAGAAGGCTGGAAGCAATTTATTTCTCTTTTATTTGTAAAGCTACACCGGATACATCCCTTGATAAGCAGAAAGCAATTATCTTACTAAGTGCCCACAAAGGTCACTTAAACAGCAATTGGAGCATCCAAGAGAGATTTTCATTTTCTCAGATGGAGACTGAGGACGAAAGTAAAAAAAAAAAATTGCTGACATTTCAATCTTGAGACCAAGCCACAATGGAACTAACCTTAAAGATAACAGAGGTCAGGGGTACAATAATGGAGGTAACTTTTTGGGTAGAGTAAAAAGACGGATAAAGAAAGCAGGAAAAGTGTGCTAAAAGCAAAGTTTGTGCAGTACACACGATACATGCTACATCATTGGATGTTCATGCAGCTGCCCAGATATAAATATTTTTTGGGGAAATAGCACCTGTATGTCTATTTAAAGAGAGGTGCTTTATTTTCAGCAGCAGCTCTGAAATGTAGAATATAACAAAAAGAAACACAGAGCTTAAATAAAAGTCCAATTGTGGACTAGGTCCTAGTTACAGTCACGGAAGGCGATGAAACGCATTGGTATGTCAGCAGCTCACATCATACAGAGGGCTGGACCTCGCCTGAGAGGGGGCTGTACCCGGTGTGGTGACAGTTGCCTACAACTGCATTGCCTGTTTTGAGGTTTAACATTCTTTCCTTTGTGTTTTTACTCTCATTAAACTTTTGACAGCTTTTATGCTGCACTAGGTTTTATTTATTCTTTATTTACATGCAACTCTTGAGAGAGTAGATCGTGATTTTTGAGTGAAAGCTGGTCATGTCTTTGTGGATTTTCAAAGTGACAACAGTGTCTATATTGATGAGCAATATAGCCCTAAGAACCCTAGGTTTGTCTTTGGCATTGTATCTTGCCATTTTTGGTAAGGATTCACTTTTAATGGTGTAGGGCACAGCTCTTGTTTGAAGATTCATACATTGATCAATCATACTGATCAACGTCAGTGATCAATCACAATTGGACTTTTATTTAAGCTCTGTGCATCCTTTTGTCATGTTTAATGGACTTTTGGGTTTTTAAGTTGAGCTTTTGCATTATTAGCCTTATTTGGTTTTTCCATTGCTTCAAGCGTGGTATTGTTCTGTTTATTATCCTGAAATTGTAGAATACTGAGATGACAAATCATGGCATGGAGTGACATAAGGTGGAGTACAGGAATTGAAGCTGTCTGTCCAATGCTTGAAAACTGACAACTTTGAACAAGATAATTCTTCATTCAGAGCAATTGCTCTTGACACATTCCAGCTAAAAGTATTGCAAAGTTTGAGGAGCTAGGCAAAGTTCTGCAATCAAGGTCTGTTTCATCAATATTAGCTCTTACAGAAGTAATGCAGTTACTTTAAGGTTGTTGGCCTGCTTTGCTTTCAGGAGCCAAACTGGTTTCTAACAGCATGAACATTGCAAAGGAATTAATGAACGTAACTTTGGTAAACAAGAACATGATAGTGCAATACAGAAAACGACTATGTTAATGTTATCCTCTTACTTTTAGATATCACTGATCTGAGACTGAGGAAACACTGTAGTAAAGAACTTATAATGTCAACTAATAGTCTAATTGCTGCATATTCAAATGTATTTTATTGAATACTTGGTGACTAGCACCCTAGACCTTGGTCTACTTAAGTAAATTATTGCCAGTTATGAACTGCAAATTCAGGGAACATGTGCAGAATTTTACATAAAATCTTACCTTGAAAAAGTAGTCAGGGGCCTGACTACGGAACGTGTGGGGGCCCATCCTTTGGCTATCCATGTGGGGGATACCGTGGGGACTTGCTATCCTTTAGGTGATGTTTTCTGGTGTTATCAATTGCTTTGTTGCGACCACTGTGCACTACTCTTTTTGCCTTTTTTTCTCATGAATTGTATTACTGATAATTTATTTGGAATATATTTGCACTTCTTTTGCACTTTGGCACTTTAACTTAGCAAATAGCACTTTATATATTTGATTGTTGTTTTTTATATTGTGATGAATTTTACACAGATTGTGATACTCTTGCGGGTAAACTCGGGATGCCCTTCTTAATGAATACTTTAATTTCTGTGTTGTATGTAAATTTTAAATGGAAAGCCCAATAATGAATTATTGAGATATATTTTCATTGATTGTCTGTGGAGGGGGCGCTACACCTTAGAGGCTATTTGGGTGGTTGCTGGAACCATCAGAATTTTACATAACTCATTATTTATATATGTATATATATAAGATTAAATCTGGCCCCTCTGACCCAGCCTTGAAAACATTGTATTTGATGTGAAATCAACATAGGGTGATGGCAACTGATATTAACATTAGACACCAAATTAAACATAGCAGTTAATCGGAAATCAGGATTTCATGTAAATAAGGCCACTTTTAGCGCTCATGCACTAAATATATAACTGCCCCCCCCCCCCCCCCACTGTGGACTGAGCAATCTTACAGCCCACGCTTTCAGCTTGTTCAACCAATATTCAGTCATAGGGCCCTTGTGCTTCATTGTTTAGAAAAGGTTCCTATCACATTTACACATTTTGATTTGTTTGTAACATTGAATATATCCTATTAATATTGTTATATGATAAGGAACACCTTCCTTAAAGTGGAATTCCAGTCAGTTCCCATGCTGAGTGCCATTATCTCTGCAGGTCCATCAGGTCAGGGACTACCTCCTGGTATGGTGGGTTGTGATCTCCTGGATGCCAAGCCCCCCCTCCTCCTTCCTTAACGTCCCAGCCTGCGGGGACAGGGAGGCTTTTACACCACAGAGGAGAAGCCTCTATGTAATCCCCTCCATGTGACTAATAAGGTCACTGTAGGGGATGGACATGGAGGGGATACCCCCGCAAAGTCTCACTACAGATGGTGGTGGGACAACTGCAATAGCAGGAAAATAAAAGCTGGCTGGATCAGGAGGCAGCCCCGATCCAAAGCACCTGCAGAGAAGGCACCATACGGCGGGGGGGATGACAAAAGAAGTGACAATGGCAAGCACGCTTTGGTGGCTGAAGCTATTGTATCTGCCATTCGAGGACACCAACTATACAGCTGGAAAGCTTCCGAAACAGATTGTCTCCATCTCATCACTACCACAGGTGATTATTCATATTCATTTGTAATGTTGCAGTTGTGAGCCTGACTGTAGTGCTGCTGCAGTAATGGCAAAGGTGTAGCAGTTGACAGTGTGTAATGTGTAACGTGTTTGGGCAGTACTATTCTATTCGTTCTAGCTCTTCAGAAAAATGTGCACTTCTCAGCACCATCTTGGTTCTTAGTTGTATACTTATGGGCACAAGCGGAAGTCCTCCTCTTGCCATGGCGCATTACCTGTGACATGAAATGTCCATACCCATTTTTAAGCCTCACAGCTGTTATTGTTTCAGTTAATAAATGTTTCAACTTAAATATAAAAATTATGATTATTATCAACTGTATGGTATAATTTGTTAATCATACACGTAAATATAATGAAAAAAAATGATATGTTACAAGTGTACTTCAAAGAATTGATGATATTTTGATGGTAAATGAGTAACACAACACTACTTAATTGACTTTGCCACAGGTTTCCTAAAAACCTCACCCCTACGAATGCAGTGGACCATTTAACTAATAGCTCTGATGTGATTATATGTATATTCATAAATATGGATGGTTTAGACACCTCGGAAGAAAAATACTGAAGATAGAAAGGAAAGGATAGGAAAGAAGAGAAAAGAAAATAATGGGTTCCAGGCCTTCACTTTTCCTAGAGGCGTAGCTAGTACCCTAGATTGTCATAAGCTCCCGGTCAAAATGACTCCGATGGAAATGGGATATCCAGACCTCCTAAGAAAGGAGCAAAGTCTCCTTGCAGAGAGGCAGCCATCTTCTCAAAGAACATAACCTCATTAATGCGTGGGATTAGGTTCCTGGAGGGAATATCCATCCTTTTCCAAGAATGCGCCACAATTATTTTGGCCGCTGTTGTAATATGCCTTATAAGAACAAACTGAGCCTTAGAACAATCAGGGGGTTACAGATTGAGCAAGACCAGTCGCGCTGAAGGGGCATTATGTAGAATAGCCTGACCCAAAATTGTTTAACCAACTTACACTCCCACCAAATATGCAGATATGACCCACTAAGTTGGCATCCCCTAAAACACTCTGAAGAATAGTAAAGGCAGAACATATGCACCCTCTTAGGAACTTAGTACCACCTAAGCACTACCTTGATGTTAACCTCTAGAGCTCCAGGATTTAGATACCCTGAGAACAAATGCCTCCATATTGCTCTCCAGTCGCTATCCGAGAGGGCCATGTTAAGATCGGTCTCCCATTTTTGAGCATACTTTAAGGGTCACACCCCTGCCGTCCCACAGAGTTGCTTATAAACAAGAGCAATCTCCCCTTTCCCCAGGGGGGTCCTCCCCATACACTCTCTCAAACACAGTGGACCTAAGTGAAATGACATCTGCTTTGATTTTTGATTTCCTGTAGTGTGCAAATTGTAGGAAATGAAAAAAATCACTATTGGGACTATCCCTAGAAGACCTCAGACTGGTGAAAGTGAGCATTCCACTTGGCATTGAAAGATCCTTATTCCTGGTTAAGGTTTGCGCCTTCCACCAAAAAAATTCCCTTAGGTCAGAGTTGCCTGGGGGAAATTCTGGGTTTCCCAGTACGGATAACAACGGCCAGTGCAGAGAAAAGAGTTTCCCACACACCTTGTTTGCTTTCCATACCCAAAATGAGTGGTTTAACACGTGGTTTTGGATGCCTTTATAGGCCGAGGGGGGTATCCACAGCAAATTTGAGATACGGGTAGGGGTACAGTAGGAGTCCCACAATGGCCTATCCTCCTCCTCATGCACCATAGATAGTTGTGCATGAAGGGGATGGCACAGCAGCTGGAGGAGTTTATATTTTCACTTAATGAAAATCAGAGAAACATTAGACTCACCTACAAAATTAGCTCCACTTCCGTCAAATTCTTGGACCTCTTGATTACTAGGGAAGCGGGCAGGCTGGTCACCACCACATTCCGCAAGCCCACCGCGGGGAATACTCTCCTGCATTTTGCTAGCCATCACCCGGGCCCCCTGAGGCATGGTATTCCGCTGGGGCAGTTCCTGCAAATTAGGAGGAACTGCAGTACCATAGGGGACTACGTGCGGGAGGCCCGGGTGCTGACACAACGATTCAGGGATAGGGGTTACCCCCACCGACTCATTGGATTCATCACGGGAAGGTCTCCTTGAGCATACAAGACCTAGGAGGCATCAAGGTGACCAGCCTGTCCGCCTCATTACTCAATATAGCGCACATTGGGAAACATTTCGCAATATTTTGCAGTCACACTGGCACATCTTAATGTTGGATCCCCCGATAGCCATACATGTAGGGCCGAGACCCCTTTTGACAGCTAGACGGGTGTGTAACATCAGGGACCGATTAGTGCACAGTGAGTATAGATCATGGACTGAGGATGTGAAAGGAACAAAAGTACTGAAGGGGTCATATAAATGCGGGCATTGTCAGGTCTGCCCGTTTATGGAAAAAAGTGTCCTTCATGGGTCCTAAAAGTAAGACTCCCAGACCAATCAAGGGTTTCATTAACTGTTCTTCAAGATACGTGGTCTATTTACTTACCTGCCCTTGCGACAAATGTCGGAAAAACAAAGAGGGAATTGAGGGTCAGGGTGGGGGAGCATGTGAGGGACATTCGTAAAAGAAACGAAAAGTGTCCCGTTGCAGAACATTTTAGGACCCACCATAATAGTGACCCTTCAAAGTTGCGGTATGTGGCATACTTAAATTGGAGATGGAGGGAAGAAGAGGGTTCAGAGATATTAGACTCCTCCAACATGAATCACGTCTAATCTTTGAATTAGGAACCATGATTCCAGATGGGCTCAATACCGACCTGGGCCTTAAGGCCTTTCTCTAAGGATTCAGTAGGTTAGTTCTTTTCCTTCCTGTCCCTCTTGGTTTGGTTGGGGATTTGAGTTAAAGCCAGATGTAGTTGTATACTTACCTATACTTACCCATTATCCCATCTCATCTTTGAGTCTGGTGCAGACATTGCGATTGCCCGATGTAGAGGTTAGATATTGGCTTGTAACTTCACAGCAGAGAGGCGATGGACGGTGGACCTTATTGTTGTGTGGGGGATATAGGTATTATCAGTGGGCCTCGATCTCTGTATGCCCCTTATTATTATTATTATTATTCATTGAAAATATGATTGGTAAAGCTGGGCAAATTGCCCTTAATGCAGGGAGGTGGCAGTGTGGATTTGTGTGAAAAAGACGGTGGTGAATTGGACTTCTATTTGGAGATTGGCCAAACTCACCAGCCTTAAAGACAGACAGTTTTTGCTTTTCTTCTGCGCTCCCAAACGTTCTTTCTGACAGCTTTATTCTCGTCGGGTTTCACTCTGTCTTCCTCATCTACAGACAGATGTCTCTCATCTCTATGGCTTTTCCCCTCAGTTTGCCTCTAGCTGCTCTGTTCCTCCCCCACAAGCTCCAGTCATGCCAAACCCTTCCTCCCTTTCTTCCTTTCCAGCAAGACCTCTGGCTCCAGCGTGACGTCGGGCCGTGAGCTCGCACTGCCTGAAGTATGACTTTAATGATATAGGTATTAGATTAAACAGTGAAACAGACTTTGCGGATGATACTAAGTAGTGTAAATAATTAACGCAAAAGAGGACAGAAAAAAGCAAATGAAGATTAATACAGATAAATGTAAGGTTATGCACATGGGCAGGAGAAATTGGTGCCAAGATTAAACACTAAACAGGGAAATGCTGGCAAAAAAGATCATGTGGTGCATCAAGAGGGACATAGATGCCCACAACCAGAGCATCATTTTACCCCTCTAAAAGTAACAGACCCCATATGGACTAGTGTTACAGTTCTAGACACCAGTGCATGAGAAGGACATAAACTTGAGAGCGTTCAAATGTGGGCAACTAAATTAGTAAATGGAATGAGAGAACTAGAGTACCCTGAAAGATTGTCAAAATTAGGTTTATTTAGTTTGGAAAAGAGACATCTGAGTGGTGACCAAATAACCCTGTATAAATATATCTAGGGTCAATACAAAGATTGTTCCACAATCTTTTAAAGCAGATCAAAACCCAATTTGGATGATCTGCTGTCCCCCCATGCCCCCCAATTAGCTTGGGTGGTGCAGTCAGCTCGGTCTATAGTCATGTATTCTACAAGTTAACACTAGGTATTTGTTTGCCGTTCTAAAGTGTTAGTGTCTTGTTAGGAGGTTTACATTTGCAAGTCTAAAGATTGATGGGGTAATCTCTATTTCCCTGTTATATACATGTAGCTAGGCTGTATCCATGTGTCTGTGTGAAATGCAGGTCAAGGATGCTCTAAGTGTCTGTTGGGTATGTGTGCATTAAGTATTAAGCATGTGTAAGTACCCATTGTGTGTTTTACAGTTGTGAAATTAGTTTGGGTTAAGAAAGTTGACCGTACTAGTTAATTTCTGCTAAAATGAAGGGGGCAGAACAGTAAGTATTTATAAAGGTTTAGCTGCAAGTGCCAGATTAAAATTATTTCTGGAGTGAGACCCTCCCAAAGAAAATTTGCTGCGTGTGTGTAGACTGCCCCTCTTCACTTTGTGTGATGAGATGACCTCTCCCTTCAGAGATATGTGTTAATTTTGTATTGAAAATAACACCAACTGAAGATGTTTCAGTTGTAATGTTTAGTAATAAAGGGTCTGTGAACCAAAGTTTACAAAACAAAAAAGAGAGCTATCCATTAGGATACTGAATTATACCTTAGACATTTAACATTGTTTAGATGTTTCTTGTTGCGACCAGTCCCTGTTAAGGAATAGGATAGGTTTAAAGTGGACCAACACCCAGGATTTTGACTATCCTGGGTTTTGGTCCACTTCGGCGGGGCACCCCAATCGGGGGTGCCCCGCTGTGTGAAACCCCCCAGAAAGCCCCAAAATCTTACCTGTCCCCGCTCCCACGTGACTGGACGGTCCAATCCCCGCCAACGTCCAGGCGGGGATCAGGAACGTCCAAGCGGCTGCCGCCGCCGCCGCCTCCCTCGCTTCACTTTCGGCGCGCGCGCGCCCCCGCCGGCCATTCGCAGACGGCCGGCGCGGGCACGCCTACAGGGGCGCGAGGGAGGCGGCGGCGGCCGGCCGCCGCCGAAGATCAGGTAAGGTGTTTGGGGGTTTTTTGGGGGGTTTCACCCCGCGGGACATCCCGATCTCGGATGTCCCGCGGGGTGGGAGGTGATCGGCCCGGGAATCTTATAGATTTCCGGGCCGATCACCTCTCGGTGTTGGTCCACTTTAAGGATCTGGATGCTACTGCAATTTGTCATCAATAAAAGTTTTTTAATTTAAAGATCAGTAAGCAGTATCCAAATGGAGTATGAAGAACTATAATGTTAATTATTACAGTGTTGGATTAGAAATTAATCAGGCTCAGAATGGCCCACAGGGTTACCAGGGCATCCCCTCAGGGCCTCAGTTGAGGGCCTTTATCTCTAAAACCTGAACTATGTAAAGCTTATTTGTGGCACCCCAGTCCAACACTGGTTATGTATTAAACATCTTTGAGAAGAGCTGGACTCTCAGCTTTGTTCAGCAGTGCACCATGATGGATCCTCTACATTTCAGGTAAGTTTATAAAGATTGTTTTTACACTTACTGTGAATATTCTTTCAACCTCTCTAGACCACAAGCCATACTTAATATCTTTTGATTCTTTGTTGCAAGCCCATTTTCCCAGTGGACAGTCCTTAGTGGCTGCTGTATTTGCACCCTAGCACAGATTACATGCTGAAATAAACTGGTAAGATCCCCTACGGCAGAAAAAGTCTAAGGGGGTTATTTAAGAACGGATAGCACCAGGTAGTGTCTCGTAGCAGCAGGCATCGTCTGGTGAATGCCGGGCACTGTACGCAAACCACATTCAAGAAATTGCTAGCGCTCTAGGCTCAGGAGCGCCATGTAGTACCCGTCGCTCTGTAGCGCTTTACCATACATTTCAATGGGGCTTCATTAGTTGGGTATAAATAGTGTGTTTGGCAATTTTTTTTTTTTTGCTCAAATCGTGTTCTGGCTGCAAACACATTTATACATTTTTTTATTTTTAATATTTTTATGCAGAATTGTATTTACAGGTCTGGCACTAAAGTGTTATTGTCCCAGTGTTAAAACAATGTCATTCCATGTGTTTTCGTTTTGTTACTGATGTATATGTGTTCAAAAACAGACTTTAATCAGACACAGTGTCTGGCGCTCTATGCTACAGCGCCCAGCTTTAGTGCACCGATGCTGTGTGTGTCTAGTGTTTTGTTAAATATGGTGTGGAGCTCTGAGTGCCGGACATACTGAGCTGGCGCTACCTCTTGCTCACTGCAGCACTATACTGTTGTTACAGTGCCCAACACACATCACATTCATCAATGCCAGCCAGGTTACTACAGCGACCAAGACGCTCTGTTACAGCGCTTGATACCTGCTTACAGCCTCTACTAGTGTTCGCTCTAAGAGCCACTATACAGACGCTCATCTGGCAATGCCTGCCGTTAGTAGTGAATCAGCCTCCATGTTGATTTGCCCTCTTATATTGCTATATGGTGGTTATTAACTGCCAATTCATATTTAGTTTTAGGTAGTATAAGTTTGACTATTTTCATAAGTCAGTAGTAAATTAAACTACTGCATAAAAATACTTCTTTAAATTGAAAGTATGTAGTGTTAACTGTTTTAATAGATTTCCTGATTTTACAGCGCCATCTTCTTCGGTAGCACTGTACCAGTTACAATTTGATCAATCGATTGGCTCAAAAGAGATCATTTGGATGGATTTCGTATATATTAAATGTATAATGTTTGGGAAGAGAAGGAATTGGAAAATATGGAATTTGATATTTGTTTATAAAATAATGGACTGAGATAAAAATTTGGGGATTTCTGAATGTACTTGATAAAATATAAGAAATATTTAAATTTGTGAACTACAATTTTGATGGATGTGTATTAGTAGTATGTGGTATGTATGGCAGTATGTCATATACCAGACTCCCTGGAGACTGGTCAAGTGTGCTCTATATTCAGACTAATTCACCTATTGTTAGCAATTCCTAAGAGACCATTCCAGGTGAGCATGGTTTCTTAGGCCATATTTTTCATATGAAGAGGTCCCAGGAATACAAGATTTTTTTCAAAAGCCGGGAATACAAGCAGCAGCAAATGCCAAGTGGATACAGAATACAGATATGAATTCTTGAAGTTTATCATCATCATCATCAACAAGGCTTTCAATGCCATAAGAGGTCTGAATTAAGAGGTCTGAGGTTGACTACCATACAATACGAATATGCACTAGAGATGATGCTTGCATCCTAAAGAGAAATTTGTCCAGCGATCAGAGACTGCTGCTGTACTTTCGTTCCAGTAAATGACAATGAGCACAACAGAACTCTAGCCAAAGCTATTGAGAAAGAAGCATATGATCAATAAAGCAGGTAGTACTGGTTGACTGGTTGAATCTCCCATCCTGGTTCCTGTCATTACTGAAGACCATTATTCTTGTGTTTGCTCCTCTTCTACTGCTTTGCTTTGCCCGATTTCTACTGTTTTCATGCTACAAGAAATTGTTCTTCAAAGCCACCATGATGTTTTACATTTACATTTACACCTGTCGCTACCCAAGATGTGAAAAATCAGAATGAGCTCTATTGATTTGATAAAGAAATCATCTATTAAGGTGAAGTGCATCTGGAATGGTGTTAGGAGGGGCTAACAACAGGGAGGAATGAAGGACAAAATTAAATGTATTATTGATTTTATATGCCTGTATGCCATCCTCCACATTCCCCTCCCCCCCATTGGAATGCTCACCATTAATGACTGTTATGTCTTCTTAATGAAAAACAGATATTCTTCATGTGTGAGCTATACCTTCCATATATGCGCTGTATATGTTTTAAATGCCCAGCAGAAGAATGACATGTGTCCTGGCATCCAATAAGGATGGCCATTTAAGTCCCTTTGTCTAAACCTGTATTTTAACGAGCAGTAAACAGGGCATCTCAGGCGTTGGTGCAGGGGTATGCAAGCCCCTGGTCGACCAACAGTAAACATTGACCTTCTTTAAAACTATTTGTGTCCCAAGTGGTTTTCTGCAACACTATTAGGTACATTTGTTTAATTGCACGGCAGGATTTAATCAAAAAATTATCAATGAGGTTATTAATATGCTATTATAGTTACTTTAGGAAATGTATTTTTTGCTAAATAAATATTTAGAACGTAAAGGCCCATTTCCTGAGGCAGTATGTCAGAAGACAAAGTTTAAGACATGTTTTTATGATATCATCAAATACTTTGTACTATAATACACTACATCACACATATTAAAAAAAAAAAATGCGCTTTCACTGTCCTCCAGTCTTTTCTGCACTGCTCTCTGCACAGTCCACAGCCTCTGGCACTGGGCTCCCGCATCTCACTTCCCACTGCGGGAAGGGCATTTTATACCTGACGTCAGCTCGCTCCGTCGGTATAAAATACTTTTTTATTTGTGTGTGTTTTTACATTTAACCCTTTGTGAACTGGTAAGGGGTCATTGAGACCCCTATACCAGTTCAAGAGGAGCTGGCTAATTACTTGCCAGCAAGCGGGTGAGTTGCCATAACCCTCTTCTACATTAACAGCATCCCCAAAGCCCAGGTGGGGGCAGAAGGGATAGTGTGGGCTATGCAGGCTGGTAGCCTTAAAGGCCGGGGGTCTTGGCCTCCATGCCACACCATATTTTATTATGTTTTAAGGGTTTCAACCTTAAAATTAAAAAGAAACTACTCTCCGGGGGGGGGGTTCAAAGGGAGACCCCGTGACTTTTGTTTTCATTTTTAAAAAGTTCTCTCATCTCTAGTTGTGATAGAATATTAATGCTGTTTTCTAATATGATGTATATGTTAGCCCATATCTTTGTCACTTTTAGAAAAGACAAGCACAGGCAAAGGATAGAACAGAAAGCATAATTTGCTTTCTCCATCTCAGCAAGGTATCTGTAATTCATTCAGTGTAGTGTTCATATACAACAGCGGTAATGCAGGAGAATCAATAATGTATAGACATTATTTTAGCCATACTCCAAAAGAAGTTAAACATTTAAAAAACACATAATACTGCACAGTATGATCTTACTGTGGTCTATGGGGGTACTTGTGTTTGTCCATCACCATAACCTACAGCGCTCACGTACCATATCACTTATTGCCTTCCTGCTTCTGTTGGTGAGCATTGCCTATTTACAGCCGACGTTTCATGAATAGACACCGGCGAGTACAGTGTAAAGGTATAGTGTGCAGCATCCCCTATTACATGCAGTGTGGAGCATCCCCATTTATGCAGTGCCCAGCATCCTCCATTACAGGTAGTGCAGCATGCCCCATTACATGCAGCATGCAGTATCCTCCATTACAGGCAGCATGCAGCATCCCACCTTTACAGGCAATGTGCGACATCCCCCCATTACAGGCAGTGCGTGCCCTCCCCCATCACATGCATTGTATGGCATCCACCCATTACAGGCAATGCTTGGCGCCCCCCCATTATACGCAGTGTGCAACATCCCCCTGATTTCAGGCAGTTTTTTGCATCCCCCTATTACAGGCAGTGTGCGGCATTGCTCATTACAGTCAGTGTGAGGAATCGCTCATTACAGGCAGTGTGTGACATCGCCCATTGCAGGCATTGTGCAACATCACCCATTACAGGCAGTGTGCAGAATCCCCATTCCCCCCATTGCGTGTATGAGGAGAGCTGAAAGCAGTTAAACTTGCATTTGCTGCCTGTTGGTCCTCCCAATCACCCAATTACAGATGATGTTCAGAATACCCCCAATCACCCCATTACAGACAGTGTGCAGAATACCCCAATCACCCCATCACAGACAGTGTGAGGCATCTCACCCATTACAGACAGTGTATGGCATCCCCCATTACATGCAGTGTGGAGCATCCCCATTAATGCAGTGTCCAGCATCCCCCATTACAGGGAGTGCAGCATGCCCCATTACATGCGGCGTGCAGTTTCTTCTATTTCAGGCAACATGTGGCATCCCACCTTTTACAGGCAATGTGAAACATCCCCACATTACAGACAGTGTGCAACATCTCCTCCATTACAGGCAGTTTGTGGCATGCCCCTGTTACAGGCAGTGTGCGGCAACGCTCATCACAGTCAGTTTGAGGCATCGCTCATTACAGGCAGTGTGCGACATCACCCATTACAACAGTCTGCAGTATCCCCATTCCCCCAATTGCGTGTATGAGGAGAGCCAAAATCAGTTGAACTTGCATTTGCTGCCTATTGGTCCTCCAATGCCAGGGGCCAAACACACCCATCACCATAACCTACAGCGCTCACGTACCATATCACTTATTGCCTTCCTGCTTCTGTTGGTGAGCATTGCCTATTTACAGCCGATGTTTCATGAATAGACACCGGCGAGTACAGTGTAAAGGTATAGTGGAGTGTGTCTGTGTATGTATGTGTGTGGCATGGGGAATTGGAGGACTGGCAGGAGGGCAAGTGTAAGTTTACTGTCAATATTTTTATTTATTTAGGAAAAAGAAAAAGAAAGCGGTACAGGTATAGGTGATCAGCCAAGTAGAAATCGATCCCGCGCAGGGGAGGCAAACATTACAATGATTACAATAATTTACCGTATTCTAACAAGAGAACAGGACACAGCAACTCTGTCTTTCCAGGAAGTAAATGGCAGTACAATTACAACATAACTGAGGCATGAATAAACAATTGTTACACTAAGGTCTGCCAGCATTGTGTTTTCATTTATATTGCCTCCTGCGTCAGGGAATAGAAATTTCAAGTAGACCGTACTAGAATCTTACCACAGCACACCTCCCGCCACTCAGCCCGAACCACATCAGGCCAGGACACGCCAGCTGCCGCAAAGCGCACCCGAATCCGAAACCCATGGCCCAAGAGACCGGCGAGAGGTGGGCAGCAGAACAAGAAGCAGAAGACAAAAAACAAAACAAGGAAGAAGACACAAAGGGTGGGGGGATAGACCCAGTTTAGGAAGCAAAGAGAAGGGTAGGATGGCGGAGGGAAGGGGGGGCGAAACAGGAGGGGACGGGGGGAGGGGTCCTCGCGACCTAGCCCACACTAGTCACCTAATTTAGCATATCCGATGGCGCATTAGGCCAGGCATATTGTATCCAGGGCTCCCAAATGGAGAGGAACTTATCCTGGGTGTCGGCTAGGATGCTTGAGAGCCTCTCATTGACCAAAAACCCGTTCATCCTAGACGACACCTCCGACAGCGGGACGATCTGTTTCTTCCAAGCCCTGGAAATGGTTTGCTTAGCAGCCAAGAGCAAGTAAATGAATAATTTGTTCTGCTCTGGGGGTCTACAGTGAAGGAGGGCCACCCAGGGATCTTTTCTGATGTTTGTCCGAAACACTTTACCGGCTATCTTATGTACTTGGGACCAGAAATGGGTCAGCATGGGGCACGTCCACCAAATGTGTATAAAATTACCCTCTACGTTACAACCCCTGAAGCATGTATTGGCCTGCCCGAGGCGACTTGGCACCAGGTACCAGCAAAATAAAACTTTGTAAGCCATTTCAATTGTCAAAACATTTATGGAGCATGAGGAAGTGGCATTCCAAATTTCTGTCCAACCCCTGTCTGAGCGGCAGGGGCCCAGATCTCGCTCCCATTTCTCCATGTGCACATGTGTGCTCGACCCTATGGTGTTCAGCATAGAATATAACATGGATATTACTCCCCTGCGGAACGGGTCTACACTGCAAACCTCCTCAAAGGGGGTACATCTCCAGAAGGACGGCCCCAATCTAGTTAAGGGTGATAACCAGTGCCTCAGTTGCAGGTATTGAAAGAAGGCCCTTTGGGGAATGTCATATTTTTCTCTCAGAGAACTAAAAGGTATGAACCCGTCCTCTGAGAGAAGGTGCAGCACCCTAGTTATCCCATGATCCATCCACCACTTGAAGGTTTGTCTATTTTCCATGCCCGGGAGGAAAGTCGGATTACCCCAGAGATGCGCCAGAGGAGTGTGAGGAGACATCAGGGAGGCGGAATATTTCACACCGAGAGCGAGTGCCTCATCAGGGGACTAAGCGTCTTGGGTCTAAGCGCTGGGTCCATCCAAAGGAGGCCATCGATAGGGGCTGGCGAGCAGTCTGGAAGCTCCAGGAACGTCCAGAGGGGAGGCTTTGAAAAGGAATGCATGGGGATCAGCTAGGAGGCCTTGTAATACGTACTAATATTAGGGACCCCCAAGCCCACCAAGAGACTTATGGCAGAACATAGTACGCTTGGGTACTCGCGGGCGTGCACCAGACCAAATAAAGGCCGATATTCTCCTCTGCATCGCACGAAGCCTATATGATGGGATCGGTACTAGCAGCGTTCTAAAAAAGTATAGAAGTTTAGGGAGGATAGACATTTTAACTGCATTAATACGGCCCAGCCAAGAGAGTGGATACGGCATCCAAGTATCAAGTAAACGTGTCAGGGACCCAAATAAGGGTGGGTAATCAGCCCCATAGAGGTCTTCATATTTCACCGAGATACGTACCCCCAGGTATAAAAGCGGTTCTGTTGACCACTTGAAAGGAAAATTAGCTTTAATTTGGGCCACCACCTCTGATGTCAGAGATATATTAAGTGCTTGAGATTTGTCATTATTTATGGTCAGGCCAGAGATGCGGGCGAAGTGATCCAGAATAGCATATAGATTTGGAAGGGAGGTAATGGGCTGCGAGACCACCAACATAGCATCATCTGCAAAAAAGAGGGCCTTGTGGTGGACTCCCGAACTTTCAATCCCTTGACACTCGGGTTTTGCCTTATTGCTATACCCAGGTGCTCCAAGGCTAACATGAAGAGAATCGGGGAGAGGGGGCAACCCTGCCTTGTACCTCTAAAAATCTGGAATGTCTCAGAGGTGAAGCCCAAGTACCTCACCCGTGCTGCCGGAGCATCATAGAGGGCTTTGATCCAGTCTAAAAATCATTGCCCGAAACCCCATTTCCTCAGAACCCAAAGCAGGTAATCCCATGAGATGGTGTCAAAAGCCTTCTGTATATCTAGGGACAACAGAAAAGCCGGGATGTCCCTCGTCCGGGCATGGTGAACCAGATGGGCAACCCTCCTGACCTGATCTCTATGTATAAGGCCCTCCAGGAACTTATTCAGTCTAGTTGCCAGCATCTTGGCCAACAGGTTCACATCGGTGTTAATTAAAGATATCAGCCTGTAGTTGGGGATTAGCAGACTGTCTTTGTCGGGTTTAGGTATCATACAAATATCTGCCAATAGTGAGCATGGGCCCAAGGATGATTCCGCGCACATGGCATTGAAGAGGTTGGCCAAGTGGGGAGCCAGGAGAGGTGCAAATTTCTTATAATAAAGGCCACTAAACCCATCAGGCCCTGGGGTTTTGGTAGACTTAATGGCCACTAATATCTCCTGGGGTGTGATAGGGGAGTCCATCAGATCGATGTGATCTGGGGCGATGGTCAGTAACTCAACTTGCTCAAAGAATCTCTCAAGGTCAGCATTGTCAGCTCTTGGAGCGGCCGAGTACAATGCTTATAGGAACCCCCGAAATGCAGCAACAATCTTGTCCGGGTTGGCCGTAATGGAACCCGAATTGAGCCTAAGCTTTATTGGCTGCCGCCTATCAAGGACGGTGGCTCTCAACTTCCGGGCCATCATGGTATCGGGCTTATTGCCCCTAGCATAAAATTTTTGCCTGGCCCAACGGAGCCTCTTCTCAGCCTGGTCATCCAGGAGCATGTTGAGTTCCATCCTAAGTCTGTCTACGGTTTTCTTGTTTCTGGAATTCGGGGCTCTCTTCCATTGCAACTCAGCCTGCTCATATCTTAACGTCAGTTCCTTCAGTTGTTTCTGTCTCTCCCTTTTCCTGAGGGAAGCTATACCTATGATATTACCTTGCATAACAACTTTTTGTGCTTCCCAGAGGGGAGCGGATCGAATCGACATTCAGTGTAAAATATTCCTTAAGGGCATCATGAATTTTTGAGCATGTGTCTTGAGAGCAAAGGAGGGAGTCGTTAAGTCTCCAAGTCAACAGCCGCCATCACTGGATTATGATCAGACGAGGTCGAGTTGTAGATTCTGGAGCTAATGACAGACGGGAGTATAGCCTGGGGGACGAAAATATGGTCTATCCTACAGAAGGACCCGTGGAAGTTAGGATAGAATGTGAAATCTTTGGTGGTGGGATTTTTTTCCCTTCACAAAGTCTGTGGGTGTCCAGAAGATCACCAAAGGCGACTGAGTGAGGGTCTGATCCCTGCGTTACATTCGCGGGACGACCCGTCCTCTGTCTGTCTACCCCAGGATTCACTACCATATTTGAATCCCCCGCCATTATCAGAATGCCCTTGGTGTTGTTCTGGACCACCGTCAGCAGGTGTTTAAAAAAACGTGTCTGGAAGGAATTAGGCATATAATACGTAACCAGAGTGATATCGATGTCATAGAGAGAGCCCTAAAGCACAACATACCTACCGGTCGGGTCAATGATTTCCTTACAGCAGATAAAGGGGAGGTTTTTACGGAAAGCTATCAACACCCCCCTTTTCTTTTCTCTAGCACACGACATATGGGACACGGGGTAGTGGTGACTCAGGTACCTTGGTTTAGAGTGAGTTGAGAACCTGGTCTCCTGAGGAAAAAGTATATCTGCCTTGCAAGATTTGTAGTAGTGGAAAGCCTTGTTCCTCTTAACGGGGCTGTTAAAGCCCTGAACATTATGGGAAATTAGTTTAACATTTAGCCCCACCATCAGGATAGAGTTGGTCTAGGAGTAGAGGAGAAAGGCAGGCTAGGCACGAGGGGGTAGGGATAGAAGTGGGTTTTGGGTAGGGGAGGGGAGAAAAAGGAACATTTATAACAAGAAACAAAAGAAAACTTAATAAGCTGAACAATCTAAACATAGCGAACAATCTAAATAATAAGAACCGAAGTCCAACATAGCACATTGGGCCCATAGTGGCCCAGGACATTTCTGCCATGGCAGAGGGCGACTCAGGCACTGGAGATAGGAGCACCCCAGTGTGGGTCAACATGTAATGTGCGGGGGGTAGTTCTTGGAGGCACAGACTGCCACCCCGCTTCAAAGTGGTGATTAAAAGCAGATCGGGTAGTACCAGCACCTAAACTAAAGAAAGGGGGGGAAAGGGACCGGGCAATGTGTGAGTCTGTCCACCCCCAAAGGGGGGGGCAGCCGCAGGAACCCAAACGGGTCCACATCTCGCCACCAGGGGCCCCCCAGGACAAAGAGCCATAAAGCTGCAACATCCCGAGGGCCCGCGGTGGAAAGATGCCCACATACCGAGCGAATGGGGAGATCATCCCCGCAATCACAGCGCCCAGCGCGAGGCACCATCGACACTCCAAGGGCAGGAGTATACCGGCACCCCCACAACCTGGCACCCACGGGGCCCAGCTACAGAGACAAAAAAAAAAAAAACATTATTGAACTCGTCATTTTCGAAATACAGAAGTTTAACTAAGTAATATGTTTAACCAACAACAGTGCAGGGGAGAAGGGAGCTCAGTGGGGTTAATACGGGCAACCGATGCACGGCCGTCAATTCCCTCTGAAATAAAGGGGGAGGGCGTTTCAACAGCCAACTCAAACCCATCCCGAGAGCAGAAGACCTCAACCCGGGTCAGAGCTGGGGCCGGGAGAGCGGTCAATCGCCCGATCCCGTCTCCTCCGTGGGCGAACCATCTCCCATATGGGCCGCAAGGGCTGGCGCTTGGGCATCCGCTGGGCCGCCCGGTCAGGCGAGGCAACGAGCGGATCGTCTAGGGGCAAACCAAGCTCCCGCATAAGACCCTGCAACTCATCAAGGAAGCCAGCTGTGCATTGTTGACCCGCATGGGAGAACATCAACTTAAAGGGGAACCCCCATCGGTACCTGATATTATGCGACTTCAAAATGTCCAGCCCCGGTTTCATCTCCCGCCAACGCTGAAGAGTCTGGGGAGCAAAGTCAGGAAATATCTGGTAGGCATGATTCTGGAAAAATAGGTTAGACTTATCTCTAGACGCCTGCAAAATGGCCTCTTTCGTGCGGTAAAAGGTAGGCCTAATGACGATGTCCCTAGGGCGACCGTCCGATTTCCTTGGGCCGAAGGCCCTGTGTGCTCTGTCCAGTTCCAAGCGATCAATCAGCATGGAGGGGAGCAGTTCCTGAAGTAGCGTTGTGACCGTGGCAGGTACATCCTCCATAAATTCTGTGAGACCCCGGATCCGGACGTTTTCTCTCCTGGATCTATTTTCGAGATCTTCTAATTTTTGTTGCAATAGGGCCACCTCATCTCTCACGGCCCCTGTAGCGGACTCACTGGACTCCAAGACCGTCACGATTTTGTCCACCCTCTCCTCCTGTGTGTTGGTTCGATCTCCCAGGTCCCTGATGTCGCTGGTAAAGCTGGCTGTAAGCTGGGTCACTGCAGCTGCCAATTCTTGTTGCAACAGGAGCTTAAATTTTGCCAACAGATGCTCATCTCACACAATTGGATCAACTGGATAGGGGGTGCCTTGTGCACTCCGCGGATCTCCCTCTAGGGCATCCTCCAACAAGAGCTGGGATAGATTACTATTGCCCGACAAAGGGGTCTCCTCAAAAATTAGCGGGAACTCTCGGCCATCTGAAAGGGACAGGGGTGAGCTGCCTTGCTTATGACCGTTGCAGCCGGGTGGGCTCATTTGTGGGTCCCGACTTTCCCCAGGACTCTCAAGAGTGTGGGGACCGTGGTACGGGGATCGGGGGTCACCAGTCCCTGTGCCCTGCCGAGGACCATGCAGCGGCCATCGCGTGGGGGGCCGCTCCGCCCCGTCCAGGGACGCGGCATGGATATGTGAGGGAGATTCCGGCGCCTGTGATGTGGAGTGAGGAGAAGGTGATCCCTGCGCTCCCCCCTCCCAGGCTGTGCCGGGACTCTGGGGCGGGGGGCAGTGCAACGACCCGGGTGGCAGGGGATATTCACCTGTCTGCCTGGACGAGAGAAGCGGTGGCGGCGGCGGCGGGGACGGCCGTCCCCCGTGCACGTGGTCGGGGCCCGCATCGGCTCCTACCTCCCGTCCTGCCGGCGGAGTCGTCCCCTCTGGCCTGGGTGGCAGTGGATTCAGCGGGCCTGGCGGGCACGTCCTCTATTGCACTACCTCCTCATACACACATTCACTCCATAAGATTTTCCCCAAACACACGATTTTGGGGGGAAAGAGTGTGAATTTTTCTGCCGGGCATAACTCGCTATTTAGATGCTTATTTTGTTCCCCACATTAACAAAAACAAAATATTTACCAAGATTTTACTTTGCTTCATCCTAGATGGGTATATAACTAGGCCAGATATTGTGACAAATATTCCAATATGTTTTACCCAATGTAATGGCAGAAGTAAATGGGATTTGTCATAAAATAAAAAAAATCAGAAACCGTGTCAAGAAGTGTGTTAAAATCATTTAAATGAAATATATGAAACAAATGAAACCAACAAGACAGACAAAATAACCCATGCGGTGCTGTAGGAATTGTGTCAATGCAGGACAAGCCCTTCGTAAACCCTTAAACTCCTTTTTATAGCACACAGATAGTGAGTATGGCTAACTATGGGGTTTGGGTAGTGGTGAGAGAAGGGCCTTTATATTTAAAGCAGACCTATATCCTCCCTGGGACATATCTCAAGTGGAGGTTTTTAAGTGTGCTACCTCTAAAGCAGATTAATAATAAAAATCTGTTAGTGTTACTTGTTATGCCACACAGATGTTGAATCAGCGCCAAGGTAGACAATGAAAGTGAATAGCAATTACTCCTTACTGCTAAACAAACAATAGCAACGGCATGGAAAAAAAATTTAACCCGGTATCAGAATTAGCGACAGGTGGAATATTTACTGCATTTCAGTACAAATTATCATTATCTCACAACGAACAATATAGTAAGAAAATAATTCTATATATAGTCTTAATCCTTGCTCGAATTCCCCTTTATTAATTTAAAATCTCAGTTATGCTGTATTGATGTATTTTATATATTGCTGTTAATAAAAGCAGGGATCCCTATGTGGGAAGAAATCCCTGGCAATGACAATGTTTGTATCTTTTTTATGCAAAAAAAAGTGAATGGCAGTTTTCGCTCCTAAAAAAAGGAGTGAGTTTTCTCAGCTGACTCTCAATGGACTCCTTAATCTTCAAACAGTAACAGCTTTGTTTCCATAGTGAGGGCAAGGCTTAGGCGATCAGTCCTAAAATAAACAAACACCCTGGGACAGTCCCACTAAAAGGCATTTTGTGCAGCTGTCCTGCCATGTCTGGTCAGATTATTCCCAATGGCCCAGAAACTGGAAGGGGACATGCTTTACTGGAGTGAATGACTGGTAGCCAATCAGAGTGGCCTTCTAATGTACCATGACAGGCAGAACATGCATAGCAAAGGTAGAGAGATGTATAAAAAAATACAATTCTGTGAAGTACTCACCTGTAGAATTGGTATTATACGTATACAGTACATCCTGCTTCAGATATAATACTTACACTTGGGTTATCCTCCGCTAGAGGGCGCTGTGCACTGCAGACATGCAAAAACAGGCTCCTCCCGGCCCTTCATATACCCAGGGGCCTCCCATAAATCCCCAGCATTGAAAAGCAGTGAACCAGAAGCCGGGAAAATCCAACCACCAAAAACAACTGGTAATGATAACAATAACAACAATCACCATACAGGGGATCAAGAATAATGCAAAAACCGGGGTGGGGTGGAGCAGGACGTACTGTATACGTATAATACCAATTCTACAGGTGAGTACTTCACAGAATTGTATTATTCTAAGTATACAGTACGTCCTGCTCCAGATATAATACTTACACTTGGGACATCCAATAGCAGTGTCGATAAAGTAGGGTGGGATCCCCAACAAAAAGGCACAGCAGGCAGTAGAGACACTGTCACCTGCAACCTTGCCACCCAATCTGACAGGAGCAAAGACTACAGCGTCAAATCATAAAAACCCTTGAAAGGGTATGAACCAAAAACCAAGGTAGCTGTTTAGCAAACTTGTACAACAAAACCTGGAGGCGAAAGGCCAAAGGATACCTACTCACCAGTAGAATAAGAATAAGGCGAGAGAAGCTCAGCACCTCAAGGAATAGGCCTGAGTAACAGCCTGACAAGATCAAACGCTAACAATTATTCCAGGAAGAAGCCAATCTTCCCTAGGACCAGAAGGGAAAACCATCCAAGTAAAGGCTAGGCCAAGGGCCGCGTAACCCCTGGAAGCAGACAAGATCAGGCACATGCAGAGGTAAGTGCCCACAAACCCCAAGGGGCATCAGTCCCCCAGAGGGACCAGAAAACAATCCAGGAAAAGGATTCCAGCACCTGATGAGGGAAAATAAAACCCCTTGCCTCAGAGTTACTAGGAATAAGGCACAACAGAAAGGCAATGTCTTAAATACATGAGCCTAAGCCACCACCAGAGATAGAAGGTCCGGCGTAAGGCGGAGCCCACCTTATCCAGGTGCATAACAAAGAACGAGGGCTAGCGAAACAGAGCCACCCGCTCAGACACACGTCTGACTGAGCCAGCAGACCCAAGGGACCACGATGAAGATAAAAGACAGCCAGACAGCCTCCTGAATCGGTCCAAAAGGAACGTCCCACAAGGCCAATGGAATAAAAAATTCAAATCCCAACAGGGACCGTAGAATTAAGTGGGGCGCGCAGTGAGCAACCCCCGAAAGAAAGCTTAGCCGAGGGAAATAAGCAAAAGACTTCTGCCGGAAGGCGGACAGGGTATAACCTGACCCTTCAGAGTACCGAGTTGAGGAGCCAACTCCAAGCCATGCTGTAATAAACTCTAGAGCCCTGGTGACAGAGAATGCCCAACAGGGAAGAGACCTAGACTAACACCAATCCATATGGGTAAGCCATACCTCATAAGAATGTAAGAAGAAGAAGAAGAAGAAGAGCGCTGCTCTTAGACTTCCATTAGCCAGAGAATCCCGTCTCCATAAGGACGGAAGAACCAGCAGTCAGGCCGGCTAGGCCAGAGACTGTAGAATTGGAGTGACGTAATGGAGGCCCTGAGCGTAACAGGGCGACACCCCTAGCAGAAGGTACAGAACTACTACCCTAAGGTATCACATCTGCGAATCCACACTCCACTAGGCCACCCAGGGGCCACCAGTATCAATGGTCCACCCACCAGAGTGATTCTGCACAGAAAAACCCACCTAGCAGGGGGAAGGAAGACAAGGCATACAGGCCAGAATGTCCGTCATAAAAATACTAAATCCTCATGACCACGGCCATAGAAGTGGCAAGAGCTTGAAAAAGTGACGGTGTACCAAACAATCCATACTGGTTGAACTCATAGTGAACCAAGAATTAGCACATCCTATCACAGAGGAACCTCCACAGGAGCGAATACCAATGATAAGCAGGCAACATTATCCTCCACCCAGAACAGGAACATATACCTTCCTGGGGAACCCTCCTGCACTAGGTCCCACACAGATGATCAAGGTAGGCCACAGTTGTCAGACGGACCGAGCACCGCCCAACAGGCAGACCTGACAGAGTAGAAGACAGGCGAGATAGCGTCAGCCTGAAAACTCACTGTTTCAATACAAAGGGGTACAAGGACCTCCTAAAAGGCCCCACCTTCCCCACACCCGCATGGGGTTACAGAAGAAAAACCTCCCCATCACCTGATAGGTTGGCATCCACGGTGATCGTCTGTGGAAGGGGCATGAAGGGAACTGTCCCCAGACAGGTTCCTAGAGTAAATCCACTCAAAGAGGGACTCCTAACCAAGGGGAAGGGCACACGTGATCCGGCTCCAGGGATGCTGGGTCCCAGTCCAGTATTAAGAATAGAAGTTGCAGAAAAAAACCCTGGTAGAGGAATATAAGGAACTTCAACTAAGCAAGTCACCAAACAGGCCCACCAGCTGCATTCCTGCCTGGTGAAGGGACTGGAACAGCAAGTAGGGACTGAACCCACGCAACCAGATTGTCCACCTTATTGTAGAGGGAGGAAGATTCTCGCCTGAACCGAGACTAGATTCATCCCTAGGAATGGAGATACCAATCAAGAGGACAAGAGGTGAAGAAACACCCATCCAAATGACTCCCAAGGGACGCCACCAGCCGAGTAGTTAACTCGACCTGACATAGAGATTGGGAAGCGAGAAGGACCACCTGGCAGGCCTCACGCGGACTCCCCTTGGTCTCATCAGAGACATAGCTTCAATTAGTACCCTGGTGAGCACTGTGGTGGCAGAAGAAAGGCCAGATAACAAGGCCACGGGTTAGCAGTGTTGGACATCCAACACAAATCAAAAGAGCCTAGGTGTCTAGAAGACACGGGGAAGTGAGCATAAGCATCCTTGATCTCCCCAGAAGCAAGGACCCAGTAGGCGCAAGGTGCTAGTGGCCCATCCCAGATTTTTCATGCAGAAACTGCCTGAATAGTAGAATTGCCAACAACCTGTGAAATCAGAAGGGCAGACAGACTCATCCTTTTGGGAGAATGTGAAGGGGTTGGTGTAGCGGCAATTGCCTCTGCCTGATAAGGGCAAACTGCAAGTGACCTCCAACCCCGCAGGCCGTGTATGGCCTGCACCAGCACCCGAACAGAAGCAGGGACCAGGAGTACCCTGACAATCATGGGGGAGGCCGCGCAGCAAACTTTATCCTGTATCCGGAGGAAACTACCTCCTGTATCCACCAGAAAGAGGCAAAATGCCTCCTGATAGGAGCAAGGTGCTGCAGTCATCCCCTCATGCTTGAGGGGATTTGGTGGAAGATTTAGGTTTAACCCCGCCGGAGGGCCCAGAGCGTTGTCTGTTGCTCGTGGGGCAGGAGTCTGTACTAAGACTCCGGGAGGACACCCCTGGTTCTTGTTTAACGCTATGGTATGGAGGGGGAGGGGTGTCCCTGTCCCGAGGGGGCCGGGACGGGTGCCTGCACCGGGGTGACTTGCCCTTCTTTCCAAACAGGTCCAGATGGGCCCCAAACAGGTGATGCCCTTTAAAGGGCACCTGGTAAGAGTCCTTTTAGCAGCATAGTCAGCACCCCAATCTCGCAGCCAGACCAAGCGACGCATAGCCACCCCAAGGGCGGAAGTTCTCGCACATAAATCTTACAAATACATCACAACTGGAGAGTGCATTAAACACCTCCCAGGAGAGATCGTTAACGTGATGCTCAAGCATCTGTCCGATGAGGGTTTTGGTGGCCACTGCAGTGATGGCCGCGGCACAGACCGGGCGCAGCGCCGTTCCTGCACAGGAAAAAGCGTGAGAAGCCAGCTTATCCATGCGCCAGTTCTTGGTGTCCCAAAGGGTACTGTAAGCAGGAGCTGCAATAAAGGGGGGTTTAGGAACCCCAATGATCGGTGCGTCTACCAGAGGGGGCAATGACCAACAATCAACCATCTCAGGGGGAAAAGGGTATTTCCAATCCCAGTCCCCTGGGACCCCTGGAAGTTTACTGGGGTGTTCCCATTCCTCGAGTACGAGAGCATGGAAGTGAGCCTGCTCTAGGAATTCCAATCGCGGTGTCGCTATGTGGAAACGCTCCCCTCTTGGCTGGGGAGCCGCGTTAGGGAGGGAGATAGACAGGGTCTTAAAGATCCTAATCAACAAACCAACGGTATCAAACTGGTTCCAGTCTTTGAGGTTAGAATCGTCATGACTCCTCGGCTCCTCATCGGATGAGCCCGAGTCAGAGAACAAGCTTCCTTCATCAGAAGTGGTGCAGGCACGCGGAGTAGCGAACTCCTCAGATCCCTTAGCAGGGGCAGAAACAGGGGGCGTAGAGGACCGCTTCTTATCAGGGCCCGAGCGTTTTTGTCGACCCTGTAATAGTCTGGTCAGCCGCAGGCAGGCAGTTTGGAAGACGCAGCCGGTTGTAACTCCTTACTCGTAAGGGCGAGGAACAGCCCCTGGCGATCCTGGCTGCCGGACCAGCACTTGCTCGGCACAGGGTGCACAGATCGGTGCGCTCTCAGCAAGTGGGGGTAGCCACACGTTATACACAGCCGGTCTTGTCCCAGAGGGACCCCGGGTACAAAATTCCGAGATGCCTCCATATGGTGATTATCAATGCAATATGAGTCGGTAGGGATTTATGCAACAAGCAACCCTGGATGTCCCAAAGGCCCGCTAGGAATGTGGGAGAATGTTTTGTAAGCCCGCTACGAGTTATGTTAGGCCGGGAGAAGCCACCGGAGTCTTTTATGTCTGAAAGACAGAAGGGGGACAATAGGTGTCAGGACCATGCGCAGCAGAAGAATTAATAAAGATGGAATCGCCAGCAAGGGCACTCACAGACCAGGGGAGGAGAAGGACCGCCAACGCGCGTGTGCGAAGATCCACAAAATGGCGCCGACCGTACCTCAAAGGGCGGGTCTGATCTGGGCGTGACGTGGAGCGCGCCACGCCAGGTCCCCGCCTCCCCAAAGAGCGCGAAGCTCTGAAGCAGCCGTTAAGGCTTGACAAGTCAATCATAGTATGAGTAAGAGCGTCTGCTAGTGGATACTCGTAAAGTCCAAAGACGCCGCCACCATTCCGCCGCCCGTAGGCGTTGTACAAAAAATTAGCTTCCTGCCCAAGTTGCAGGATGATAAAGCAGCTCGTGCTGTACACGATTGCATAGTAGGTTGAGAAGTCAAAAAACAGAAGGCGGCGGCCAGAATAGAAGGAGCAAGCAGCGCGGCTCTAACACCTAGATCCCTTTAAACATGGTCCACCTCTACACGGGGCATGGGGCAATAATGCGGGAGGGACATCCACTATGAGGCTCACCATCAGCCTAAATTGCCTACCCTATGGTGGGGGACTGCGGTGGAGCATGGCTCCGTTAAGCACCCATGGTGCTGCCTACCTTCACCCGACCAGTGCAGCCCAGGCTGGGAGGCACATCACAAGGAGGACGGGTGGGAAGTCCAACAGGGCCGCAGGCTGTAATAGCCCTGCTCACCTGCGAGAGATGTGATACTTTATGTCTTCGCAGTCAGCACTGCAGAGAAATCTGGGGATTTGTGGGAGGTCCCTGGGTATATGAAGGGCCGGGAGGAGCCTGTTTTTGCATGTCTGCAGTGCACAGCGCCCTCTGGCGGAGGATAACCCAAGTGTAAGTATTAGCAGGACGTACTGTATACTTAGAATACACTGCCTAGCTCTGGCACTAATCCAGATGGGGTGCTGACATAGCTGAAGATCCAGGGATGAGGTGCTGTTGAGTGTTTGGAGTGTGAAACAGGTATGGTGGCTTTGTTTCTCTGCTAGGCATTCTGCTGTGGGTTTTGGTCAGTGATGTGCCCAACCAGTGCATACTGGACTGCATAACTTAAAATTGGCCCTCCACCAGAGCATCTCTCCATATGCATGCCACTCACTGAAATCTGATTTTATTAACTTATTTTTACAAAATCTAGTTGTACAAATCATGTTATAAGATTATACTGTACCTGTTATGTGCTACTTGCCCCTCTCGCACATGCAATACAGGTCTTATGCTTGCCAGTCCCTAGCCCATGCATACCAGCCCCTGGCTAGCCTGGCACAAGGGACCTGGGAATGCTGGCCTCTTTCCTAGCCTGCCACTAGGAGCGATTGTATGCCAGCCTTTGACTTGCATTGTACAAAGAGCCAGAACATGCCAGCACCTGGTTAGCCTGGCACGAAGAGCCTGGGTACACTATCCCTGATTAGCTTGTCACTAGTAGTTCCAGCATGCTAGACTGGCACTAAGAGCCCCAGCATGCCAGCCTCTGGCTAGCCTGATGTTACAGCACCCAGTTGCTGTTTGTGCAAAAATTTAACCCAGTGATTTGTTAAGTTGTTGCAATCTAAGTGTCCCCTTCTGTTCCTCTAAAAAGTCAGTTTAAGCTGTGTTCCACTTTGAGGGGCCACAAAAATGGTCAGTTTGGAAAATGTTTCAGAAGCAGGCTAAGTTAGCCATCTGGGACTCTGTCATTTATTTTCAACCTTAATGCACTACAAGATGTGATATTCTTTATCTTTACAACAGAACTATAACACACCTACATAGGTTTACTGTGTGTGTAATCATAAATTTAAAAAATAAAATAGGGGGGGGCGTGGCTTGGCCAGCGGAGAAGATGGCCGCGCCCGTTTGCGACAGCTGCAGGACCCTAGAAGCGTCATGGGCAAGAGCGGAAGATCGGTGGTGGCCTCTAGAACACCCAGGGCGCCCCGAAACCCGATTTTGACCGGGAGAAGTCTCCCGGAGCTGTTTCGCACTCAGCGTGTGGAGGAAGAGTCAGGCCGGGCCTCCAAGATGGCGTCACCTTCGTCGCAGGAGAGTTCGCCGGAACGCAGCACGGAGGGCTCGCTTCACAATGACCAGCAGAATTTGATGGCGCAGCTTAGCCAGCTACCCACGAGGAGCGAGCTAGCAAGGTTTGCTGGCGAGATTAAAACCTCCATTTCGGAGGCCGTGGCGGATTTGAAGGCGGACATGCGGGAGATGGGCCGCAGAATTGAGAAGGTGGAGCAGGAGGCGGCGGGTTCGGGTCGCAAGTTACAAGAGGTGAGCGATGTAGTGGCTTGGCATAATAGCCACCTCATGAACGTCCACAGGCATCTTGAAGACCTCGATAACAGAGCCAGAAGATGCAATATTAGGGTGCGGGGGGTACCGGAGGCGGTTGCCCAGGATCAGATCCCTGGGGCCCTGACCTCCATTTTTAACTCTTTGTTGGACAGACCCCCGGATACGCCTATTGAATTTGTACGGGCCCATCGAGCCCTTCGTCCCAGGAGCATGAATGAGGCGGCCCCTAGAGACATAGTTTGCTGTTTACAGAGCTTTCCCCTGAAGGAGGACATAGTTGCCAGAGCAAGAGGGAGAGATGCTATTCTTTTTAATAACAGTGAAGTTCAACGATACCAGGATCTTTCCGGTATCACCTTGCAGCATAGAAGAGCGCTTAGACCGTTGACATCGCTCCTTAGAGAGAGGGGCATACCGTACCGGTGGAGGTTCCCCTTCGCACTTTTGGTTACTAGAAATGGAAAGACAGGGGTGCTACGCACTCCAGAAGATTTGCCTGACTTTTTTGCTTTCCTAAAGATTCCTGCAGTTGGTGTCCCTGACTGGTTTAGAGAATTTCGTATCCCTGTCCTATCTGAGGGAGTCCCAAGAAGATAGACAGCTCAGAAATCCCCTGAGATATTTCACCTGGGAGCACGGACAGACCTCTGTAAGTCACAATTGTAGTAATGTGCTGCAGGTCCAGCTCACCAAGTGTGATAAAACATAACATTTAATGTAGCATTTTAAAATATAGCATGACCTGTTGTTACATTAAATGTTATGTTTTATCACACTTGGTGAGCTGGACCTGCAGCACATTACTATCTGAGGGAGTGCCACATCTGAATGATCCGAAGGAGCCTCCCGGACAGGGCTCACCAGGTTCTGCTCCAAGAAGAGAGGAGTTCTAGCCCTTTGCAGTGGAGATGGAGGAGCTGGGAGTTATTTCTTGGCTGGTGTTCCTGTGAGCTGCTGAGCGAGCGCAGCGGTTCTGTCCTGCATTCACAGCCTATTGTTCGGAAGAGTTGAAGATACCGTTACCTACATGATGGATGTTTCTGTTTGTGTATGAAGTTTCATGTATAGGTGTTGAATGTTGTTGCTTTCCCCCTTCCCGTTTCTGCGTGCGGGGAGGGCTCTACTGGTTTGTGTGGGGCCCTCACCGGGCGGGGGTGGGGGGTTAGCTTAGCTTTGTTTAGTTTTGCATGTTTATGGCTCGGGCTGCCTCTCCCCCTCTGTGTTCCTCTCCTCTCCCCCCCCCCCCCCGCCTGGGGAGGGTCCTGTGTTTTCGGTGGGGGGCTGACGGGATATCGGGGTGGTGATGCTGGGCGCTGGAATGTTAAGGTTGCTGTTGGAGGATATAGGACGGGTATCGGTTTTACAGAATAAATGCTTAGTTTCATCATTGTGCTTTTGATATGGGCTTTCGGTGGGTGGGTCTAGTTGGATCTTCCTTTGCAGAGATGACTGCGGTGGGGGGGATGGAGGTGAACATAATGACCTTAAACGTGAAGGGTCTTAATTCACCAGAGAAGCGACATTCCCTTATGAGGGAGCTTAGGAAGCATAAGGTGCACATTGCATTAATTCAGGAGACGCATTTCCAGAGGGGTAGGGTACCTTATTTGGGAAATAGGACGTTTTCTTCTCACTGGATGGCGCCCTCTCCTTCCTCTAAGACCAAGGGGGTATCTATACTGGTAGATAGGGCTCTAGCGTTTTCTGTGACTTCTGAAGCTATTGATAGGATACATTTTCCTTAAGGGGAAACTTCCGTCTGGGAGGGTCCTTACATTGGCCAATATTTATGCTCCCAATAGATTACAGCATCAGTTTCTGGTCTCCACTATTAAGAAACTTCAGCGAGGGCACCTTGGTTGTGGGAGGGGACCTGAATTGTGCATTAAATCCGTTGGTGGACACTTCTAATGCAAGTTCTACCATTGCTTATAGTTCCCTAAAGCGGATTAAAACTGCGCTCCAGAGTGTGCAGGTAATTGACACCTGGAGATTTGCGCACCCAGAGGGTAGGGATTTTACTTATTTCTCCCCCATTCATTCAAAATACTCGAGGATTGACTACTTATTCTTGTCCCAGAGAGACCTTGAATGGATACTTGGAACTATTACTTTTGCGGATCATGCCCCGGTGGTCCTTAGACTTCTGCTGCCAGGGAGGTCCCACAAAGAGTGGAATTGGAGGATGAATACTGGCATCCTGAAGGACGTGGTAGTGGCGGACAGGGTGAAACAACAGATTATTCAGTACTTTCGTGAGAATGTGGTGGAGGATCTGGACCCTATCACAATCTGGGAAGCGCACAAGTGTACGGTACGAGGTTTTCTCATTCAGGAAGGAGCGAGATTGAAGAAGGAGATATTGACTAAAATTGAGGGGCTTATAAAGAGAGTTTCCGTTTTGGAAACCCAACATAAAAAAAATGCTCTAGGAAAAGCATTTGAAGGAACTGGTGGATAAGAGGAAGGAGCTCAGAGCTGCCCTGATAGGATCCGCTAGGAGAGCTTTCACATTCCGTAACGGGCTCTATTATGAGCAGAGCAATAAACCGGGCAAGTCTCTGGCAGGTGCCCTTAATCCAAAGGGCCTTAGGGCTCGGGTGGCGGGGATTAGAGACTCAGCGGGGACCTTGTACCAAGCAGAGAAAGACATTGCTGAGCAGTTTAGGAGGTATTATTCAACCTTGTATAATCTACCAAGCCCTGCTTCGGGGGGAGGACGTAAATCGAAGATGGCAGAGTATTGCAGAATGGCCCAAATGCCCGAATTATCGCAGGAGGCTGTTAGTCACCTTGAGAGCCCAATTTCAGTTGAGGAGTGTTTACTGGTAATCAAGGAAACCAGGCCGGGAAAAGCACCGGGACCGGATGTATTCCCCAGTCAGTAGTATAAAGTGTTTGCTCCCCAGCTGTTCCCACATATGGTGCGGGCGTTCAAAAGTGCTGCGACTACTGGGGTATTCTCTTGAGGACCGTATAGTGGTTATCCCAAAGGTGGGAAAGGATGAGACCCAGTGCCAAAATTACAGGCCTATATTCCTGTTAAAAGTGGATACCAAGGTGTTTGCAAAGGTGTTAGCAAAAAGATTGACAGGGTTCTTACCAGAGTTGGTCCAGCAGATCAAGTGGGCTTTATTCGAGGCAGGGAAGTGCGCGACAACACGGTGAAGGCCCTGAATGCCCACTGGTGGGCCACCTCCCACAAGCTGAAGGTTATGATGCTTTCCACAGACGCAGAGAAGGCATTTGATAGGGTTGGCTGGGAGTGGATTGGTGCAGTTCTGGAACACATTGGCTTGGGGGAGGTGGCTCGGAACAGGATCCTGGCTTTATATTCAAACCCTTGAGCTAGAGTTAGGGTTAATAATGTTACCTCGGATGGTTTTTTGATTCATAATGGGACCAGGCAGGGCTGCCCCCTGTCCCTGCTGATTTTTGCACTCACATTGGAGCCTTTTCTGAGGATGGTGTCTTTGAACCCAGATATTAAGGGAGTTCAGGTAGGGGGGAAGGAACAAAAAGTGGCTGCTTACGCGGATGATATGTTGTTCTTTCTCTTGTCCCCTCGGATTTTGGTACCCTGTCTGCTGAAGGAGCTGGAGAATTTTGGGAGATTGTCCAATCTGAAAATAAACTAGTGGAGAGAGGGAGATCCTGGAGAAGTCGTTTCCGTTTAGGTGGGAGAGGTGCAGTATCACCTACTTAGGGATTCAATTACCTAGGGAATTATCCCAGTTGTTTCAGAAGAATTTTGCCCCTCTTGTCACTAAGTTAAAGGCGGATATGAATGTGCTTCCAAGACTACTGTACCTGATCCAGTGTATACCCATAAAACTCCCGAGCTCTTTTGTTTCGGAGGTCAGAAGAACTTTCTCAGGGTTCCTATGGGTGGGTAAGCCTCCAAGGGCAAGAGGAGCTTCTCTTGTCCTGCAGAGGGAAAGAGGAGGACTGGGTCTCCCCTGCATTGACACCTATGTGAAGGCCTCTCATTTGGCTAGGATCATTGATTGGCAGGTGAATAAATCCCAAAAGGAGTGGGTCCTAATTGAGGAGGAGGTTTGGGGGGGTGCTTTGGGTCACCTCTGGGCCCTTAGCAAAAAGAATATCCCGGAGAGGATTAGATCTCATCCATTCATTGGTACTACATTGGAGGTGTTTTGGCGGGTATGTAAACACTATACTGGGGTGTCATCAATCCCTGGACCCCTCTTACCGCTACATAACAATCCGGACTTCCCTCCTGGTAGGGAGAAGTCCTTTTTGTCCCATTGCCAAGGCCAATTCCCGATCAGAGCTGCTCATGTAATCTCAAGAGGGGTGTTTTTGCAGAAACAGGACCTTCAGGACAAACTTGGAGGGCAAATGTCCCATTTGGAGTACCTACAGGTGCGGCACTTCGTTCAAGCTAAGAGTTTGAGAGGGAAAGTGGAGAGGGACCTTACAATATTTGAAAAAGCGAGTTTGGGGGAGGGCCCGAGGAACAACCTTTTGTCCTGGGCTTATAGGTTGTTACTTACGGGTGGTCCTGCTCCGGGGAGACCCTGGGAAGGGAAATGGAAGAGGGACCTGAATTTGGACCTGACTGAGGAGGATTGGGGTAAGATCTATCAGAGGGCATATAAGGGGCTGGCTAACTCCTCAACTCAGGAGACAAATTATAAACTAATTACTAGGTGGTATAGGACCCCGGTGGTGCTTCATAGAATGTTCCCTTCCGTCCCTGATAACTGTTGGAGGTGCAACCAAAGGGGAGCTGATGTGCTGCATATTTGGTGGGCGTGTCCACGTCTGGTTCCTTTCTGGGAGGAAATCCATAGTTTGATTGGGAAGATTGTGGGCCTATCCCCGAAGTGGGACCCTGCATTCTATTTGTTGAATTGGAGGAGGGAGAGGGACGGTTCTCAGGATCCTGGCCCTTTGGGTATTCACTTAACTAATGCTGCGAGAAGGATAATACCTAGAAAGTGGAGATCTCCGGACGTCCCAACGATTAAAGATTGGTTTCTCCAAATGAATCATGTCGAGGAAATGGAGGAAATCCTGCATCTGAGGCAGGATAGGGTCGAAGCATTCAGGAAGATATGGACAGTTTGGTCCATCTTTAAGACTTCCCCTGAATATCGGGCAGTAATGGATACTGGCTAAATATGGAAACTCACCTGCTGGATGTCTCTCTGTGTGGTGGTGGTGGAGGGGACGGGCTGGGCTGTCGTGGGGCTCCCTTTTGTCCCTCGTCTCCCCCCCCCCCCCCCCTGGCCCCGGAGCCTCGGAGGCCTGTTTTGAGTTTGCTTTCTGGTCATTTTCTCTTTTTCTCGAGTTCTTGGTCTCCTTCTCTGTTCCTTTGTTTCTCTATTTTCTTGTTTCCCTTTTATTTTCTTTCTTCCCCGTCCCTCAGGCACTTTTTTTTCTTTTCTTTTGTCCTGAGCTTTTGTGGGAGGGAGGAATAAAAGTGAGAGGTCTTGGTGGCAAAACATTGGAGAAGCTGGGTTTTTAGGTTGGAGCTCCTTTCAGCAGTATGGCCTTGGGATCCCATGGCGGGGGTTCCAGACAGGCAGCAGTATGGTTTTCGGAGGTGGTTCGTGGAGGGCTTTAAGCGGGTAAAAGAGCAGAGTTTGATGCTGCTATATTTTGATATTCAAATGTTTGTACACCTTGAAAAATTTCTAAATAAAGAACTGTGATTTAAAAAATAAAATAGGATGAATGTTCTAATATTTCTTTATTTAAAATGCAGTCATTGAACAAATGCCTTTTTTACACTACAAATGTGACAATTGCTATAACCTATACTTTTAGTCATCATAAGGTGGCAAACCAAATAACTCTGGCTTAAAATCTTCCATCGATTTTAGCACTAAGGTTGCTTTCTTTGTTAAATCTCGATTTAGATTTTCATCTGGAATCATAACCACTTGCATACCAGCTGCCAGGGCTGCTTCAACTCCATTTGGTGCATCTTCAAATACGAGGCACTGGAAAAAAAATAAAAAAGGTAAGCTATAGATAGAATCTAATATCACAACACATCAAAATAGCCTTACCAATAATCAGAACAATAGGGAGCAACAGCTCTGCAATTTCCAGTATAAGAACCAACCAGTGTTTTTATAAGTTAGGGCTTCAATAATCAAATAAAACAGTGCTGTCAATTGTATTTCTTCTGATAAAAAATAAATAAAATAAATATATTTTTCAACATTTAGAAAGGATTACTTTACTACCACTATATGTAATCTGGCTACTAATATGTTTTATACTAGGAATATGCTTGTACTCCTGCTAAGTAAATTAAAATTGCATCTACATATGCTAATTATCAACGCACGTTGTGTTGAAACACACAGCCTGAAAATACTAACTGACAGTTTTAAGCCCCATTTTCCATTTTCATCACCTGGGGCTCCAGGATAAAGTAACGTATACCCTCACAGGCCTCCCCAAGGGGAAAAAGGACTCTCCGTTCCCTCTTTTCTCTCACCCCCTCCCATCTTTCATCATTGTTAAAAACCTGCATTACACCAAATCCAAGTAATAATCTTCAACAAGTAACACATTTACTCCTGAAACCAAGAGCACCTGAAATCATCCAACAATCCGCCTTCAGGATTACCATTCAAAGACTACTCCAGCACAGGCTTTTCTACTCTTTTTCCTGACATTCCTCCCCCATACCATACAGTAATGCATATTACTGGTAATTTAACATGTTCCTTCTATACCCCTTTCCAGAGCCCTGCATAAGGCAGCTATTAAGCAGGGACCTGCTCCAATATACCTTTTGCAGAAATCCTTAAAACCAGTCTGAGAGGAAAAAAAGAGATTGTTTATCGGTATCTTGTGGCCTTGAAATTCAGTCCTTCCATTTCCAAGAAGGGTACTTGTAAGTCTTTGACTTTAACTAACTAACCAAGAACAACATTCACGATAATAACTTATATACTGTAGGTCTCAGCCAAGTCGGTGGATCCAGTGCTCTGATCTCAAAGATCTCAAAAGTGCAAGACTCAGCAAGTGAAGTGATGCTTTATGAGACACTTTTTATGGGGAAGGGGGAACTTATCTGCATAACCTCATACAAGTTACCCTGCTGTCCTTTAGATCTTAGCAGGTAAAAGAAGGTCATGTGTACTCTATGCTTATTTTTGCACAGGGTACCTAACAAGGATATCTAGCGCAGGAATATTCTTCCATGCTAATCTCCACAATCATATCATGCTGGTAATTGTTCCACAAAGTACTTTATGAATCCCCTGCAATGTATTGTCTTTTGTGCTTGAAACACACAGAGAGAATGAAGAATGAGATTAAAATAAAGCACTTATCTTACAAACCAAAATCACATTTGTTTATTCATGGAGAATCTAAACATTCACTCAGCAACATTTAAAGATTTTTAGAAGTGGGTGAATATTAAGGACAGTTTGATGCATTTTTTTATATTTACTAGACTATTACTGAGGCATGGTATGCTTTACAGTTACATTTTGAAAGGCTCTGCAAAAACAACAAAAACACAAATCTTCTAATGTAAAAGTATAGTCTTCAGAAAGATAACAACCTTAAGCATACAAGCTGTTTTACCAAAGAATGATCAAAGAAAAATAAAGTTAAGGTACTGGAATGGCCAAGCCAAAAATCTTTGTCAGGGTGGTGGTGCGAGTAAACTTACAGCATCACTGTTCCCCCTGTGGCCTTGCAGTTCATGGGGTGCAGGGCAGTGATGTCACCTGTGGCATGACCCAACCTGCCCGTTTATGGAAATGGTCTTTTTCGAAAGCCTGCTACAATTAGTATCATGTTGCTAACCGTACTTCCTGCATGCGTGCCATTCAGCTTCAGTGTATTGATTTACACCCATCTGCCTTTTGCCGACCCTGCCTGCCTGAATATGTCTGATCCACCTACCTGCTGCCAACCCTGCCTTTTCAGCTACATATGATCTACCTACCTGCAGCCAATCTGGCCTTCGCCTCACCTAGAGGTGAGCAGGGATGTGGCTGCAGGGCAGAGACATTGCGAGGGCTCTGGGAACAGATAAGTGGAACGGAATGGGTGATCTGGGGGGGGGTGCACAGACCCAGGTATCTACTCCCTCTGTCTACATTTACCCAGCTACTTATCTGCTCCTCCTGACACATTACTCCACCATCTGTTTCTACCCCACTTACTGCTCACTCAGTGAGCAGAATGCCCCTTTCAAGATTGTCAGTCTCCCTTAGTGTCACATTTTGTGCCGCCATATCTCTAACCCAAGCTTCCAAGGTTGCAACATGCTCAAATTTATCACAGCAGTAATGTTGGTAGCCATTATCCCAGTTACAAGAACAGCAGTGAGGGCACTAATTTATTACTTACAGTTGCAGCTACTTCGGCTCTTAACATCTTATTTTAACTTTAACACTAAGCAACAACAACTGCCAAGCAAGGCAAAAAAAACTAATTCAAGCTCTTAAGCAAACACATACAATCTCCCAATATAAAGTCCCTTAATTAAATGTCCACTCACTTATAATACAACTGGTAACTCGCAAAAAATTGTAAACTCACTTTAAAATAATCTTATTTATAGCAAAACAATACCTTCACTAGAGTCAGTCTAATGCTAGTCTGGCAGAAAATAAAAAATATACATCTATATAAAAATACAACATTTTTAATTAATTAATAGATTAGTCATGAAAACACACATAAGAACATAAAAAAACAAGTAGAAAACATTAAAGTAAACAAGACAAAGGGCCAAAGCAGGGAAGCAGATCGTATGCAAAATATCATCAAAGATATCAAAAACAGCTCCCACATGAGCCACAATATAAATCCAGTACCTGACTACCTATTGATCCGGATCAGTATAAAGATGAATAATCTAAACACACCCAACAAAGATTATGAATTATGTCAAAAAACAAATAGTAAGTATGCTAAGTGAGAAACCAAAGTGTAGTAAATACCAATAACTTAATGACAAATCATGACATAAGGAGAGAGTGCCATAAAGTGAAAATCAATCAACCAACAAAATACCACCAGATCAAAAGCAGCACCACGCCTTCCGTGGTATCACTTTATCAGGCAACTGGTGCCGTGCCCCAGGCTTGTAAATTTAAACTCACCTGCAACCATCAGGAAAGCACCCTGACCAGAAAAAGGGTGCCGAAATATTAAGGTCCCGATTGATATCACCTGTAGTCGTCTAACATGAAACTGCACAGACAGTGCTGCGCAGGCACAGGAAGCCAACTGTGACAATGCATTTCAGTACAGAATTCAGTGGGGGAGAAGCACTGTGACACAGAGATATTTGGATGACAGTGTAATGCGCAATATGCGCTGTCAAAACAGGAGCTGCATCAGCAGAAGTGTGGAATGCCAGTTGCACTCCAATCCGGAGCGTCAATAGACACCGGCAACACACCGCCCTGCTTTCTGTCTGGAAAAAAGGAGGAGCTACAGACTTAGCCAGGATGCTAAGGCATATCTGAAAAAATCTTAAACAAAAATACTAATGGTGATTAAAGTGAACCATCCATGTGAACTAATGAGACTCCCATGCTAGAAAGATAACAAAATCCATAAAAACCTATAACAAAACCCAATTTATCATATATTACCTCTTGACACACACAAGTGCAGACACAATGAAAATATGTGAATATTTCATTAGCAAGCCCTCACAATAAATTAATAAAAAAATCTAACCAAAAATATCAACACCTCCAACATTTCCTTCAAAAATATGACAAAAACTGCAAAAACAAACAAATAAGTACAGCTAATATATGTTACAGTATTCAGCCCAAGTAGTCATGACCAATGAATAGCCAGGGGCGCAAAAATGTATTCAGTATTCATGTTTTTATTGATTTTCTGGTAGGAACAGTTACTCTCCTGCATTCAGACAGCTCCAAAATGCCTATATGGAGAAACAAGTCACATGAATTGCTCAGGTGTGATTTTGGACTATTCTTACACATGATGTTCCGGCCTTCAAACTTATTATGGCATCCACAGATTTCAATTTTGGTCTCATCTGACCAGACTATATTCTCCCAGTATTTCACAGGCTTGATGTAGCGCAAACTTTAAATGTACTTCAACATGCTTATTCAATATAGCCTTACAAGGTGAGCGTGCATACAGGTCAAGGAGGTTAAGGTGCATTACTTGTTTTCTTTTAAACAATTGTAGCTGCTGATTCCAGGTCATTCTGTAGCTCTCCCCATGAGGTCTTTGGCTCTTGAATAACTCTTCTGATATTTATTTTCCTACAGCTGTCTGAAAAGTTGCAGTGACCTTTTGGTCGTGGCAAGTTTATTATGAAATTATGTTCTTTCCACTTCCGGATTATGACCCTCACATTGCTCACTGGAACTTTTGTAGTTCTGTAGAAATTCTTATGTAACCAATGGCATCAGTATGTTTTGCAACAATATGGTTGCAATAGTTTTACCCATTATGAGATGCTTCTAAGTGGCAGGATTGCTTCCTGATTACTAATAGATTTTAGCTGATGTCATGACTTTCCATGGCTTTTTGCACCTTTCTTCCTTCATCTGTTCACCTTTTCTGTGTCATTAAATATTATTACACATAACTTGATTTGTAGACATCTATGGTTTCATTTAATTGCATGTGTATAATGGATGGGTTGTTTGCCGAAATCTGGGGAGGATTGCATGCACCTTCAGAAATATGACCGGTCAGAGGAAAAGCTATCACACTATGCTGCTTTCTATTTCTTTTGCCCTATATCTATATTAATATTTATCCTTACAGCAGGATATTGGTTTGACATGGTTGCAGTGCTTGCTTTTATAATGCCATTGGAATTGTGACTTATATTTGGTCGCCTGTTATGACCTGGGAGTTGGAAAGAGTATTTCAGCTGGTGGTGGGTGCACTCCTTTATTTGGAAGCACTACGGTTGTTACATTGAGGATTCAGTCATGTTCCCCAATAATAATTAAGATTGCTCTGTGAAAATTATATTCAGGCTATTACTATTTGGAGCTATTTCTGAGTTTTGTAGTTTCAACGCGTTGAGCAATCGTATTACATTACATTGAAATTATTTGTATGAAAAGTGTAATTAGCATTGTATTTTTCTTTTATCTTTATTATTATACTTACTTAGAAAATTCTTGACATTCTTGCAAAAAAAATTGCTGCCATCGACCAGTATGATGAAGATGAAACAAGGGGTGGGCTCTTTTCAGCAAGACAATGATCCAATGCCAGAGAACTTTCAGTTGCATTCAGAGAAAGCAAATAAAGCTGCTAGAATGCCCCAGCTAATTACCTAAACTGAATCCAACTGAAAATCTATAGAAGGAACTAAAGGTGAATGGCACAATACTTATTCCATTCACTGTAAATATAAATAAATATATATATAAATATATATATCTCTCAAATAAACTAGCCTTGATTAACTCCACTCATCTTATGTCCCGATAACAGTGCCCAAACCAGTGTATAACATTTCATAACAATTCTTGAAAGTTCATGTGCAAGTTCATATTTTTTGTATTATATAGATTAGATTGTGTTAATTTCTTCTGATATGTAAAGCTAAGAAAACGTGTTGTGTTTGCAGCAATATGTAGTTTGGTGGAAGAAGCAAAAAGTCAAGCTTGTTGAAAATTCATTCAAATCTCTGCCTGATAACACGCCTTACACAACAAAATGCTATGGCAGGGTTATGTGTACAGCTAATTTTCTTGTCACCTTCAGCAGAAAAGCTTGCCTAATATTATTGCAGCATAATGCTTGAACCTTCTCTTGGAGAAAGGTTAAAACCTGTATGCTACATGTGTAATTTATTTTAGGATTACAGTTTCCAGCTGCCATGTACATGCTGCTATTCTGTACCCAGTGGACATGGTTTGTGCTGCAGACACAGTGCTTCTCTGTAACTACCAGCCATTCTACTTAGTGCTAAGTACTGTTCTCTAGTGGCAGCAGGTTTACAATGGTTTTTATGTTTTGCTGAAATTATCCATTTTACTCTTTTGACTGGCATGTCATTCTAAACCTTAGGGAAAGTATGTGTTATGCTGCTCTCTGCTTTGGATGTAAAGACTGCAAAGCCAGTTTTATAACAGTGGGTTATATACATTTGCAAGCAGTTTTGCATTTACATGTAATAATTGGGATTATGTGTACACAAATATGGACATCTTTTTGTGCAATATATTTTTATTGAGTTTTGCAAGTAATACAGTATTACAGGAAAAAAAGAGCATAAGAATACACTAAAAAAATACAGAAATGCAGGCATACATGGAAAACATTGAAAACATCCAGGTCCACTTGACGGCATAATGACAATAAATTCACCACTACACCAGGACCTTCCAAAGGGGTAGCCACGCCGGAAGGAGTACGCTCCCCAGGATACCAAAAGGTCCTGGCCCCCCTACTGGCTGTCTGTTGACCCCTTGAAGCTGACAATACCTCATGCCTGGTCATACCATCCCTATCTCCCCTCTCCCAAGGGAGAAACCCAAGGGGGGGGGGGAATAAGATAAGAGAAGGCAGTGCAGCAATTGAAGAGATAGAAACAGAACAAAAGAAAAGGGAAGAAAAAACAAAACAAAGATGCAAAATGAAGAGGTCCCCCCCCCCCCCCCCCGGACGCCGGGCTCCACGTCCTCCTAGCTCCTATTCTTCCTAGTTGTTTTCATTTTCAAAAACAGAGCCCCAAGGCTTAGAAAACAAACTTTTTTCACTGTATTTCAGAAAACCCAGGGAGATGGGAGTGGTCGCATACTGCGGACTATAGTGCGTACATTAGCATGAGGGGTATAAGCTATTGTGTGTTCAATAATTTGGTGTTCCCTGCGAAGGCTGCAGGTTCCTGAAAGTCTATGACTCAGCTCAGAGGCGGCTATACAAATGAGCGGTAGGAAGAATATGTCCAACAGCGTGTTATCACATTTTGTGGACATACTATATTGAGGCAAATGAAAGAGACAGATGTGCAGCCAGAAACAGGCACAGAATGAAGCCTGAAAATAAAGAAACTGCTTCTTTACACCAGGTAAGAAGGCCCCGCTTTCCCTCGGGCCTTCCCTTAGGCAACCCAATTTGGGAAACCCTCCAAATCGCCCTGTTAACTCACCTGTTAACTCACATCATCCCAGTCCTATGGCGCATGTGCAGGCTCTTGTCCTATCAGAGCAACTTTTTCACCACGGCACACACATCTAAAAAGTAAAGGCAGTGCAGTGGTGGGAGTCTGGAGCCCCAATGGCTCCAGTGCTCTCTTTACAGTAGATAGAAAAGCCGGACAGCGTTTGCAATAAAATTCCAATCTTTATTGATCCATCATTAAAATTCAAAGTACAGGTAATCCCAATAAAAAGGGGGGCTGGAGGATCCTCTGTCTACACATTCGGGGGTCCTTAATCATGACATGTGCAGGGATCTACAAATGTTCTCATCAGTTTCCTGCTCATCTAAAGGAAAACTAAATGAGTTTTGAATTGTAATGACAATTAGTCTGGCAACCCTATTTATTTGTTCAACAAGTCCTGATGTTTATAGGATTCTGAAAATTGGTGGCATCCCTATACTTACCCAGTTCCTGCATTCAGGTTTTAATCACCTGCTTAACTTACTAAATGACATGGAGGTTGGAGACCTGAATGCAGGAGTTGGGCAAGTACAGGTCCCACCACAGGATTTTTAGAGCCCCATAAACATAAGGATTGCTGTGGGTCCTGTTGCATCCCTCTGTGCTTTAACCTCACAGGTGGAAAACTTGGAATTCTGGATTACTGTTAAGCTTGTTGTGACAAATCTCCAATGGTCAACATAGGCCTGGAGCCAGACTGAAGAGGACATCAGTTTAAGTAGCTACCTGAACAAATAATGCAAGTGTATGTGTAATGTATTGCCATCAGTCAAGTTTAATAGAATTTAAGCAATAAAGCAGAGTTTTATCTCAGTGGTGATCATGTGGAACCTGAGCTGATAGTTCAAAAATAGAAACTGTGTGGTCCGCAAGATTCCAAGTGATCAAGCCTTTGGTGGGTCAGGTAGGTTTTTAGGCCCTACAAATCGCTAAAAACTGGACTCCTAAGCAGGTAATTATTACAGTAGTTATTTCCTGGACGTTTAATCCTGATGTGCTGATGTGCTAAACTATAGAAAAATAGGGTTCACTAATGAAGCAGTATCACTGGGAATGTGTGTAAGAGACAATGTGTATCAAAATGCTGCCACTAACCGCTAGACATAATCTGTGCATATGATTCAGCGAGTAACTTGCATATGCATGGCAGCGAGTAACTTGCCACTATCCCTGCCTAATAACCCATACCTCCATTGGCCAGGGAATGGGGAAGAGATTCTTGCACCCTGTAAGAGAACCAGATGTGTTGAAGGGCACAGGGTATTGGCATGGTCAGAGACCCCCTATTCAAACTTTGAGCCATGGGATTCCCATGTCAAAACACAGATGCAAAGGCATGTAAATCTGTGTTTTTACATACATTTGCATTGTACACAATAGATTGGGGCTTTGTTTGGACTCTGTAGGCCTGTGTCTGTAGCAGGGATACAATAATTTTCGCTGCCATGTTTTCATTCACTCTGCCACAAAGGAGAGGTGTCAAAAAGGCCATAGAGGAACCATTGCAGGAGCTTTTCTGTGGTACCGCTGCATGATCGCATCGGTGCATGCAGGTGTGAATCTAGCCCAAAAAAATGTTACCAATGGCTGCAGGAAATTGGTCATTTCTGTTTCCAGGGGATAAAATAAGAAAAATATCCATAGTCCACAGTCCTGCTAACAATAATGGCATTGCATGAAGCAAAGAAGGCAGAGGATTTAGCTTGAGCCCACTGCTTCTGTTTTTGTCCTGCAACGTTGACCCCAATTGGCTTTACAATGCATGTTTCCTCAAGGGCAGTGGATACTAATATATATACATATACACGCACACACAAACTCTGCATCTAACCCAGATAATCCTACTCAAATTTCCATCAGATCTAAGTCAATAGGCTTGGGGGTTATCTAGACCAGATCTCAGTTCTGATTACACAACTTTAGCTTTTACAATTGTATTCTAATCTGCCTGTTGTAAATACCACAATGTTACATTGCTTATTGTGTACATTATGAATACATGCTACAGAATTAGTATGGCGCTTTACAAGTATGATTCAAGGTCACATTCAGCTTAGTTAGAAAAGCTTTGAATTTGTAAATACTGTTTAATAGGTTCAGATACTTAATGGCATAGAATGGTTATAGTGACAATAATATACATTGCCATGGATGCACCTATGTTTGCGTCACTCACATCTTTACAATCATAGTGATAAAATGCATCCCTGAGTAATCAGATGATTGAGCAGTAAGAATGTGCTCTGTTGACAGGCTTTACATTTATTATAGAGGGTTTTACTGGATTATCTATGGATATCAAGCAGATGGTTGTCTGAGTGCACCCTTATTTGCAGCAATAAATGACACTTTATTAGAACTAGCTTTGATTACAGTTGGGAGATTCATGTCTCTGTATCCCAATGATGGGTAATTTATTAGAGCTTACAGAAAAGAGAATGTTTAGATGATTGTTATGTGTCACCGATCAGAAGTATTTGATAGTCTGTGTTAGCTGATCTAATGTCTTTTTACACAGTGGAATACCTAATGACGTATTTTGGAATATTTGGCAGTTTGCTTTATAAAGACTATTGTGTTCCTCTCACTACTGCTCTAAGCTGAGATTTTTGTAGCTACTGGATCATACTGCATGTCAGGTTTCCTCAGGTTTTGACTCAATCAATAATTTGCCGCATGACTATATCTAGGCCTGTGCATTGAGGGCCAAAAAGTGATTATTTTGAACACCATAATTATCTCTAAATACAATCAGAAATTCTCTTATTGTGCTCAAATATAACCCTCCTCCTACCTAGCTACAGTACAATAAATAACCTGTATAATGCTAAAAGCCAATGACTGGCTGCTATTTACATTGCCTTGAAAAATTAATGCCCCTTTGAACTTTCGCTTGTTTTTTCTGGTTTGCATATTTATATTTTAGGAAAAGGTGTTTTTTATTCAGCTTTTTAATACATTTTTTAGGGAAACCCTGGGCAACCAAAGAATTCTTTGAGGGATTAATATCAGAAAGATGAGCCCACTACAACAAGCTGGGTACGCTTAGAAAGCTTAACATGTGTACTTTCAGGGAATATATGGTTTATGGGGGATATTCCAAATGTAAAGGGTTGTTTTGGTTGAAAAATCGCAAGGTGCGCACTTTGTCTGCAGAGCTGAAATTTTCAAGTAAAATTACCGTTATGCACATGCTTTACTTTGGGGTGTTTGGCAACTCTTCCCTTGACAGTAGCAATGCATGTTGGGTATCGTTCTGTTCGGGGGATGTTGCTTTTCCAGATTAAACTTGTCCTTTCTTGTTTGTATATAGTTTTTTTAGGAAAATGTGGCGTTGTTTCTGCTTTTTTATCCTTTTTTTAGGGAAACTCTTTGCAACCACAGGATACATTGAGGGATTACTTCCAGAAGACTATGGCCACATCAACAAGCCTGGTACACCTAGAAAGCTTGAGGTGTGTACTTCCAGAGAATATATAGTTTGTTGGGGGTATTTCAAATGTAAAGGGTTGTTTTTCTGGAAATACTGCAAGGTGTGCATATTGCATAGCATAGTTGTATTTTATCTGAAAATCCCCTAAAGCGTTGTTTCAGTTTGGGGGAGTCTCCTGGGCAGGAAAGGGTGTCTACCTATACATATGTGGTATCGCTGTAACCAGGAGAAATTGGGATTTCACACGCAATAAGATTTTATTGAGAAATTTACATTTTTTATTACAAAAAAACTACAAACTGTAAAAAATAGATTTTTTTTTATTTTTTTGCACATATTTCATCCAAAAATATTGAGAATACACCTAAAAAATGACATTTCATGTTAAAGCCCAGACTCTGCTGAAAAAAAACTATATAATTTTCCTGGGAAATCCCTTCAAAAATCACATTTGAACATGGGGAGGGCATAATAGTGCAAAATAGTCTGGCAACAAAGGGTGACAAAAACTCCAGGTAGGCTGGCACTTAAAGGGTTAAATTTTAGTACCCAAAATATTATCACTCAAATTCACCCAGTTAATTTGAATATTTCAGCCTTTACTTTAAAGGAATATAAAAATAGACTTACTCTGCTTTTTACTGCTACAGTCAGCAACGTTTCATTACAATGCTAGAAATCTATCCATTGACCAGCCATGAGAGAAAGACATTCTTACAAAAATCTATGTTCAATTTTGTCATCATTAAACTCCAGTTGTTTGTTAAAAACTATTAACTTGCTTCATGGTCTTTTTAACAAAACTGTCAAGCATATCAAACTGTTTATTGTTCAGCTTCTGGAATGTAGCTCCTCAGTGCTCAGTTTGTGTAGGCTATTAAACTCCTATACTGCAGATTTAAAATATTTTTATCCACTATAAGTAAGTAAACCAATAATACCCCAATAAAATCCATTCCTTCTCTAAGGGTGCTACAACGTATTAACATTAATATATTGCTTTCTTTCCATATGCCTACACTATCTGTAGCTGTTTCCTTGGTTGTTTTAAAGATGACCAAAAATTACTTGGAGCATCCTGATTTATTCTGAGGTCTGGTGTGTTCTTTGGTTTCCATGATGCTGTTTGGTCACTCACATTCTGTAACAAATACCCCACCACTGCATATTTTCTCTTAAAGATTTAAGTTTGCAAGTCTCAGGCACTTACTGCAATTTTACAGATTATAGGTGACATTAGGGGGGGAAAAGATCTAAAATTATTTATCTTGGTCTTAATTTATTACCTGACAATAACTTCTCTATTTTTTACACAGCCTTGACATTCTCACTTTAACAAATTAAGTTAATATATTACACAGATGCTTAAAACACTGCAAAAATGCAAACAAAAGACTTCTTAAGTGTCAACGTCAAATCAGCGTTGTTAGGACTTGGACAAAAGACCGTCCTTTACTCCACTTCAGCCAGGAGAAGTTCTAATTGACTTCTGTGATGTCACTGTTTCAGTTGTACAAGATAAAATAGTTATTATAGATGGCACTAGACACACTGTATTCGTTTAAAAAATAAAGGAAAAAAATGTAACAAAGTGACCTACCAAAATTAGACACAATTATCTTGCCTTTAATGTAGCAATATACTTGAAAAAAGCTATTTGAATGTGCAATTTAGTCATTACGATTATTCAAGTGGATGAAAACGTTGCCTAGCTTACAAAGCTTGAAAGCATAACAGGATGGCTAAATTTAAGTTGTCTTCATATTCAAACTTTAAAGGTTTCTCATAACCTCATTCATCCATTTCATGTGATATACTCTATACAGTATATAGTGGCTAATCAAAAGCAGCTGAACCGCTCAGTATCCTAAAGCAGAGAAAGAAGTCCATGAACCATGACACCACTTTCATCTTGATGTCACCCACAGATTCTTGTTAAAGTGGCCTCCATTTCCTCCAGTTTCACAATGGGGATAGTTCCACCTTATCAGTAGTAGGTATAAACAGAAATGGATTAGGTCTGTAGGTAGGAGGATTGCGGATAGGTTACTGAAATTGCATGTAGGTGTCAGGTCCTGTGGGACACCCGCCTTCTGAGTAAGTCCGCAACCGCCAATCTCCGCTGCTAGCTTCACCTATAGTCAAGCCCCCGTCTGCCGGGGTGCTTTATACGCCTCACCGGGCCCCAGGACTTCATAGCACAAAGGATGCGGACTTACGTGGAAGAAGGCGGATGAACCAGGAACGAGACTGGGCGAGGTCGGGCAAGCAGGGGTCATACATGGGAGATCAGTCCAGACAAGCGCGGCACAAAAGGATGAGACGGGAGAGTAGTCAAAAGTCGAGCCAAGGGTCAAGCCGGAAGGTCACGGGCAGGCAAAATCGTAGTCAGAAACAGGCAATGGTCGGTCCAGACGGCAATCACGGGATGGTCAATACACAGCAAGATCAATACGGGAAGTTCAGACATAGATAATCACACCCAGCAGCACGCTATCACTGGCAAGGAACAACTGCGTGAAACCAAGCTTTAGCTTTAGAAACCAAGGGGAACTGATGGGGTTGGATGGGAAGGAGTAAACTTATTGGTGCACATTAACAATCTTGGGCTGATTGCCCAATTAACTTTGGACTCATTGGTCCACCTTAAAACCAAGGGCTCATTGGCCCACCTAAACTGAGCCTCCGGCGGGCGCACTGACTGCAGCGCCGGCGGAGGTCATACGTCAGCCGTGTGCGCGAGCACAAGCTGTCAGATAGGAGCGAGGAGGAGAGGGGGCGTATCTGCTCCGACACCACCTGCCAGAGACGCGGCTGCCGAGCGGGGACGGAGGCAGACTGGCGCCAGAGCCTGCGCCGCCTACAGACCCAGCGGGACCGGCGTGAAGGTGAGTTGTTCGTGACAATAGGTATTTCACAAATGTTTCAATACAGTTGGTATGTGGCAGATTCCTCACCATTTGTATTAATTCTAATTAGGGTTATTGAGCCATTTATTATCCCATCATATAATATTCAATTGCAGTAAATAACCCACTGGGATAAGTGAATATCTCCTATTCTTAACATGCAGGGTGTATAATTTGATTTTTACAATATTGAGCATTAATTAGAATAAACATCTTATGATATTAGCAACAGTGTGTTGCCTTTTGCAGTTTGTCATGCTTAGCATGTTTTTCTACCTTTCCTGATTTATATTATACTGTACCTGCCCCCATTCGTTTATGGACAGAGGGACCTCCGATGGTGTTCCTGGAAGGGAGCAATGTCAATTACATGTACCCTCGGGAGCCACATGTGGCTTGTGTACCACTGCTGGGTGTCTTGCAGGCTATCTGCTAGAGCAAAACATTTTCATTCTGCATATACATTTGGGAATGAGAGGGGATGTGCATGTCTTTCTGTTTGGGGGCGGGAGAGCTGCTTGATCCAATTTCACAGTGAATAATCAGGTTTGATGCTTTAAGTTCCTTACTGCATTGCATCCATTTTTTTGTTTTACAATGGGTAAATGGCTTCTACAGTCTATTCAAGTTAAATGTGGCTCCCCACATCTCTATGGAATCAATTTATCATGAGATGAGAAAACTCTACTACTTTTTAAGAGAGAAAACTGCTATTTACTTTAATTGTCTACCTTGGGAGTTATTCAGCATGGTGTTTTTACATGGTGTTTAATTACCCCCAAGGTAGACAATGAAATAGATTGGCAGTTTTCTCACTTGGTGCTGAATCGACCCCTATGCCCATATATGTTACATAGTTAATATGGATACATAAGACATATGTCCATCAAGTTAAACCAAGGAACAGGGGTGATTAAAATTATTTGCAGATAACAGCCAATGTGCTAACCATGTCGCTTGCAATTAAAAAGTATAGGAACCCTGCTATACAGGGTAGTGGCCCAATAGTTACATGAAACTATGTGTTGTATTGACTTGGTTTGGTTTTGATTGGTGCTAGTGACTTTCTAAGTTTGGGGCAGGCCCAACTTGACTAAGGTTGGAGGCAGCACACAAAGCTAGTGATCTTCTGGGGTTGTTGTTCACATCACGGTGCACATAGAGCTAGAGATCTGACACTATATACAAATAAAGTTACATTTACTACCTATAACTTTGAATCAATCATCCAGTCTGTGTGTCATATGTCTAGTGTTAGTTTGGACATGTCATTGTATTGAGATGATCTCCATTTAAAGATATTTATAAGAAAAAGAACTAATGTTGTTTATGCAAAGTGCACAAGCAATTTTATGATATAAATGTATGCCCCCCCCCCCCCCCCTTACATTGTAAAGACTGGGTAACAGCCAATGAGAACAAAAATCTCATTACGCATCATCATTGCCGTCATTATGATAGAATTCACTATGGTTGATATATTTTACCAGCTCTTATCTCCTACAGCTGTGACACAAAAAAAGGGAAGTGTATTTCGTCGAAATGGTTTTCTGTGTAAAATGAAATGGCAAAGCTCTTATAAATAAAGTCAGCTGTGTCACCGGGCTTACAAAGAAGAAAAATAACTATAGGATAAGGACAAGGATGAATAAAGGAGGCCTGTCATTTTATTCTTTGCACTGAATGCAAACATCAGTGTTAGATGCCACTGCTGTGACATGTTTCAGAAAGCAAAATAGTTTTCACCATTGTCTCACACCATACTTGACATTCAAACACACTTCTCAGGGGGGCAGATAACAGCCCATTTTCTCTAAGGGTTTAACTGATTACTTATATAGCACTGAATGGCGAATTTTACAGTTCTTGCTAAATCTTTTGCAAAAGTTACAATTTAGGTTCTGTCATTAAAAATGTTATAAAAGCCAAATTTACACAGGTTGATTGGAATATAACCACTCACAGAGATGCATGTTCATCAAATCCCACCAGAAAGTTATTTTAAAACTAGACTTACTGCTCACTGCATAGCCCATATGGGCCGTGGGCTCCTCTGTAGCCCTCTGGGCTATGGGGATGCAGGTAATGGGGCTGGGGGTTATGGTAAGTCACCTGCTTGCTGGTAGGTGACTTACCAGCCCCTCCTGCCCTCCTCACAAAGAGTTAAATGTTAAAAATCACACACCATAAAACATTGTTATTCCCCCCCACCTACTTATCTCTGATCCATTGCCAATGTAATCTCTGCAGATCTGACGTAAGCTCACTCACCAGTATAAATAGCCCCTTCCTGCGGCAGGGAGCAAGGTCCTGCGCGCTCTCTCAGCAGAGACCACAGTCCCAGCTGGGCTTCAAGAATCTCGCTATCAGCTATAGGGAAGAGCTATTTATACAGGTGAGTGAGCTGATGTCAGCTTACTTTGCCAGTATAAAAGGCCTTCTCCTTTCAGCGGGGAGCGAGATGTCCAAAGCCAGAGACATCGGCTGTCAGAAGCAGCGGCGGACATTGTGGGACATCGGCGATGGATGGGGAGGGAATAATAAAAAAATGTATTCTTGGTGTGTGTGTAATTTTTTTTACATTTTACCCTTGGCGAACTGGTAAGAGGTCCTTGAGACCCCTTTACCAGTTCACAGGGAAGGAGGGGCTGGCAAGTCACCTGCCGGCAAGTTGGTGAGTGGGTGGGCCATACCACCAACCCCACTGCCTGCATCCCCAAATCCCAGGGGGTGCAGAAGAGCCCTTGGCCCACATGGGCTATGCAGGCTGGTAGCCTTCAGGGCCAGGTGATGGCTGCTCGGCTTCTGAGCCCTGATCTACCAGCCCTCATAGCTGGTGCCCCGGCTGCTGTTATTTGGCTAGGGGGGATCCTACACTTAGCGGCAGCCCCTGGTCCAGAAGGCTTCCAACCTATTCTACAGATGCTGACAGGGCAGCTGCAACAGTCACTCCCTGGCTTCAGAAGACCAGTGCCCAGCTTGGAGTTGCAGTGCAAGAAGAGTGTTCATCCACCCACTACTGTGTAATCCACTAACTTCTAACCATAGCAGAAAAAATTGGCAGGAGCCATTGCTCTGGCTATCTAATGTTTTCTATTAAAAAATATGATGGTGGAAAAGTAACAGTGAACACCTTAGAGATAAAATTATACATTTCTGGTATGCTTAACAGTACAGCGTATTTGAGCATTCTGTTAAATGCATCTGTTGTTGGATGAAACATGTCAAAACAAAATTTTCATCATGCATTTTTATATTTGTTTGAGAGTCACCTAGATGTTTTAAATGTATTTTGAAATGAGTGTCATGATTTTCCTGACTGCTCCTTTATGTTTAATTGATGTATAATTGTGCACTGGAACAGGGAAAGAGAAAGACAACTGTAATTACAAAGAAAATTAACTTGCCTTGTGAAAAACTTGACTGAAAATGAAATGGATTGTTCTTCAGTAGAGATGAGCGAGTAGTGAAATATTCGAAATTTCGATTCGAATAGACCGCGTTACTCGACTACTCGACCGATTATCGAATCCCATTATAGTCTATAGGAAAAAAATGCTCGCCACTTGGAAATCTCAATTCGACCACTTGGAGGTCACCAAGTCCACCCTGAAACATCAGAAAATGATGCCAACACTGCTGGAATGCAACTGGGACAGCAGGGGAAGCATGTCTGGGTGCATATAACGCGCCCAAGTCGCACTATTACGCCACTATCACAGCCACTCAACAATACACTCCAAACACAATATAACTTCTACGTAAAGTGAGACAAGACAAGGAAACCTTCTTTCCTCTACATTGCCATGGACCCCAAGCCAAACTGTACAAAAAAGAACAAAATTCTGCACCCCTTAAAATCACGTTGCCTAATGACAACCACAGATGGCATAGGCAAGGGGGAAAATAAATAGACCCCACCCCTAATTGTCATTGTGTGTGTGTGTGTGTGTGTGTGTGTGTGTGATGTGGTCAGACATGTCCTCTTGTGTTATTGTGTCACCCCAGCAGTAAGGGAAGCTTAAAGGAGGAGGTATGTTACAGTGTGTTACCCCAGCAGTCAGGGAAGCTTACAGGAGGAGGTTTGTTACAGTGTGTCACCCCAGCAGTCAGGGAAGCTTACAGGAGGAGGTTTGTTACAGTGTGTCACCCCAGCAGTCAGGGAAGCTTACAGGAGGAGGTTTGTTACAGTGTGTCACCCCAGCAGTAAGGGAAGCTTACAGGAGGAGGTTTGTTACAGTGTGTCACCCCAGCAGTAAGGGAAGCTTACAGGAGGAGGTTTGTTACATTGTGTCACCCCAGCAGTCAGGGAAGCTTACAGGAGGAGGTTTGTTACAGTGTGTCACCCGAGCAGTCAGGGAAGCTTACAGGAGGAGGTTTGTTACAGTGTGTCACCCCAGCAGTAAGGGAAGCTTACAGGAGGAGGTTTGTTACAGTGTGTCACCCCAGCAGTCAGGGAAGCTTACAGGAGGAGGTTTGTTACAGTGTGTCACCCCAGCAGTAAGGGAAGCTTACAGGAGGAGGTTTGTTACAATGTGTTACCCCAGCAGTAAGGGAAGCTTAAAGGAGGAGGTTTGTTACATTGTGTCACCCCAGCAGTCAGGGAAGCTTACAGGAGGAGGTTTGTTACAGTGTGTCACCCCAGCAGTAAGGGAAGCTTACAGGAGGAGGTTTGTTACAGTGTGTCACCCCAGCAGTAAGGGAAGCTTAGAGGTGGTAAATGGTGGTATATGGTGGTAAATGCGATATTCTGAGCTTCTGGGGCCCTGCCTGCCTACATATGAGCTATATACTGTTCAGCATAGTAGCCCTAATAATAAGGACTCTCAATGACTCTCTTGTCTTCTGGTAGCTGGTATATATGGTGGTAAATGCGATATTCTGAGCTTCTGGGGCCCTGCCTGCCTACATATGAGCTATATACTGTTCAGCATAGTAGCCCTAATAATAAGGACTCTCAATGACTCTCTTGTCTTCTGGTAGCTGGTATATATGGTGGTAAATGCGATATTCTGAGCTTCTGGGGCCCTGCCTGCCTACATATGAGCTATATACTGTTCAGCATAGTATCCCTAATAATAAGGACTCTCAATGACTCTCTTGTCTTCTGGTAGCTGGTATATATGGTGATAAATGCGATATTCTGAGCTTCTGGGGCCCTGCCTGCCTACATAAGAGCTATATACTGTTCAACATAGTAGCCCTAATAAGGGCTCTCAATGACTCTCTTGTCTTCTGGTAGCTGGTATATATGGTGGTAAAAGCGATATTCTGAGCTTCTGGGGCCCTGCCTGCCTACATATGAGCTATATACTGTTCAGCATAGTAGCCCTAATAATAAGGACTCTCAATGACTCTCTTTTCTTCTGGTAGCTGGTATATATGGTGGTAAATGCGATATTCCGAGCTTCTGGGGCCCTGCCTGCCTACATAGGAGCTATATACCGTTCAGCATAGTAGCCCTAATAAGGGCTCTTAATGACTCTCTTGTCTTCTGGTAGCTGGTATATATGGTGGTAAAAGCGATATTCTGAGCTTCTGGGGCCCTGCCTGCCTACATAGGAGCTATATACCGTTCAGCATAGTAGCCCTAATAAGGGCTCTTAATGACTCTCTTGTCTTCTGGTAGCTGGTATATATGGTGGTAAATGCGATATTCCGAGCTTCTGGGGCCCTGCCTGCCTACATAGGAGCTATATACCGTTCAGCATAGTAGCCCTAATAAGGGCTCTTAATGACTCTCTTGTCTTCTGGTAGCTGGTATATATGGTGGTAAATGCGATATCCCGAGCTTCTGGGGCCCTGCCAGCTACAGCCTGTCTTTCCCTGCTGTGAGCGTCTATCCCTCACTAAGTTCAAGCTGCTAATGCTGACGAAGAGGAAGGGCTGAGTTTTGTAGATTCGAGGTCACATGGTTTTTCCAGCCAATGCATGTAGACGCCGTTCTCGCGATGCCAGCGTCCTCCCAGGACCTGTCCCACCCCCCCTGCATGGTGATTGGTGTAAAAAACGCGCCAGGGAAGGTGGGAGGGGAAACGAATTGTTAGTGCGCCATCGCCGCTGTACTCGATCGAAATCGAGTATGACGAATAGCGTAGTATTCGATCGAATACCGACTCGGTCGAATACTACTCGCTCATCTCTATTCTTCAGCCTTTTTAGACAATAATCTTACCAGGGACGTATGTAATGGAAAGTGAAGAACTTGAATAATACCCCATTAAAAGGGATTGTTTACTATACTTTTGAAATCAGAACCTCACGTATATATCCATTCAGACACAAAGGTTTATTTTAAACTTGAATATAAACTTAGCCATATATGTTTTCTAAAATTCAGTAAATGGGAGCCAAGTAAGACATATATTTTAGTTAAGTGAGGAAATGCTTTACATGTGAGCACAATAGACTTGAATCAGAGAAACAAAAAAAGACTTTCGTTTTTGTTCCGATCTGTTTTTTTTTTTTAAATGTTACCGCTCTGGTATGAGTGTGCGAGCGATTCTATGCATGCATTGCTATCCTTCTGTAAATTTTTTGTCCGTTCGTATGCCTGAGTACGAGTACGAGGGTGTCATTTTCCAGCGTGACTTTTCTGTTTCATTTTCTCATGTTACAACGTCGGCTTTCGTTTTGGCCCTTTTCAATTGTCTCCTTCCACAAATCCTTTACGTTTCCCCTTAGACTCTGTTTAAATTTTTCAATAAATAATCGTCCAGACGTAAATCCTCATGATCTTGCGCCTGCGCACTACAAACTTAACTCATTAAAGTGCTCGCCTACATATTTGGCTCACTCACTTTTACTACAATGCTTCGCTAAACCACTTTGCGCTTTCCTACATCTTCCATGTTTCACCCCTAAAACTGTCCCAAACCACTTTGCGCTTTCCTACATCTTCCATGTTTCACCCCTAAAACTGTCCCAAACCACTTTGTGCTTTCCTACATCATCCATGTTTCACCCCTAAAACTGTCCCAAACCACTTTGTGCTTTCCTACATCTTCCATGTTTCACCCCTAAAACTGTCCCAAACCACTTTGCGCTTTCCAACATCTTCCATGTTTCACCCCTAAAACTGTCCCAAACCACTTTGCGCTTTCCTACATCTTCCATGTTTCACCCTTAAAACTGTTCCAAACCACTTTGCGCTTTCCTACATCTTCCATGTTATACCCCTAAAACTGTCCCAAACCCCTTTGCGCTTTCCAACATCTTCCATGTTTCACCCCTAAAACTTACCCAAACCACTTCCCGGTTGTGTTCTTCTTGCATTTTAGCCCCTTAAAACGTACCCAAACCACTTCCCGGTTAGGTTCTTCTTACATTTTAGCCCCCTAAAATTTACCCAAACCACTTCCCGGTTAGGTTCTTCTTGCATTTTAGCCCCCTAAAACTGTCCCAAACCACTTCCCTGTTAGGTTCTTCTTGCATTTTAGCCACCAAAAACTCTCCCAAACCATTTCCCGGTTATGTTCTTCTTGCATTTTAGCCACTTAAAACTTACCCAAACCACTTCCCGGTTAGGTTCTTCTTGCATTTTAGCCCCTTAAAAATTACCCAAACCACTTCCCGGTTATGTTCTTCTTGCATTTTAGCCCCCTAAAACTTACCCAAACCAATTCCCGGTTAGGTTCTTCTTGCATTTTAGCCCCTTAAAACTTACCCAAACCACTTCCCGGTTAGGTTCTTCTTGCATTTTAGCCACCAAAAACTCTCCCAAACCATTTCCCGGTTAGGTTCTTCTTGCATTTTAGCCACTTAAAACTTACCCAAACCACTTCCCGGTTAGGTTCTTCTTGCATTTTAGCCCCCTAAAACTTACCCAAACCATTTCCCGGTTAGGTTCTTCTTGCATTTTATCCCCTTAAAACTTACTTAAACCACTTCCCGGTTATGTTCTTCTTGCATTTTAGCCCCTTAAAACGTACCCAAACCACTTCCCGGTTAGGTTCTTCTTACATTTTAGCCCCCTAAAATTTACCCAAACCACTTCCCGGTTAGGTTCTTCTTGCATTTTAGCCCCCTAAAACTGTCCCAAACCACTTCCCTGTTAGGTTCTTCTTGCATTTTAGCCACCAAAAACTCTCCCAAACCATTTCCCGGTTATGTTCTTCTTGCATTTTAGCCACTTAAAACTTACCCAAACCACTTCCCGGTTAGGTTCTTCTTGCATTTTAGCCCCTTAAAAATTACCCAAACCACTTCCCGGTTATGTTCTTCTTGCATTTTAGCCCCCTAAAACTTACCCAAACCAATTCCCGGTTAGGTTCTTCTTGCATTTTAGCCCCTTAAAACTTACCCAAACCACTTCCCGGTTAGGTTCTTCTTGCATTTTAGCCACCAAAAACTCTCCCAAACCATTTCCCGGTTAGGTTCTTCTTGCATTTTAGCCACTTAAAACTTACCCAAACCACTTCCCGGTTAGGTTCTTCTTGCATTTTAGCCCCTTAAAACTTACCCAAACCACTTCCCGGTTAGGTTCTTCTTGCATTTTAGCCCCTTAAAACTTACCCAAACCACTTCCCGGTTAGGTTCTTCTTGCATTTTAGCCCCCTAAAACTTACCCAAACCACTTTGCGGTCATCTGAATCTTCATCTCTAAATATTTAATTCACGCTTCATTTGGTGTTAATGTATTTTGGCTAAAAAATTATACAAACTTTTTTTTGCTTTTTGTTTTTTATCCAACAAGGCCATTTATGTTTGGCTTTTTTTTTTTTTCATAAAATTTAACAAACTTTTTTGTTTAATGTTAAAAAAACTTTTAAAATTTGTAAAAATATAAAAATGTAAAACTATCTACATTAAAAAATATATACAACACAGTGGCAGGACCCAGAACACTAGTCTTCTCCTGTTGTCCCCGAGTCACGCAGCTGCTGCATTTCGGCCACCAAATCAAGGACCCTTCTATTCATGGCTTCCACTCTTGCCCGTGTGATCCCTGCATGAAATTTAAAAAAAAAACATTATTTTGAGACAAATACATGTCTCTCACCTGTGGATGGAATGTTTGTTAGTTGGCAACCTAACTCATGACGACATATGTCATTCTGCTAAGTCATTAATCTAAGGAAGTGGGCATATGTCATTCTGCTAAGTCATTAATCTAAGGAAGTGGGCATATGTCATTCTGCTAATGCCATTGACTATGGCTTGATGTATCTGGGTGATCAGGTAAATTACCACATACTCCAAAGAATGACATTACAACTTACTTGTTTGGTGGCCGACGCCTGCCTCGTTGGGGACAACCCTACGTCCTGGGCCCTGCCACTGGTGTGAAGTAGAGGCTGTAGAGACATGGCAAATAGGGTCACTCATAATGTCTTAATCAACAGTAAGCAAATGTCAATTTCAATGTGTGTGTCACATCACTCACCTTCTCCCTGTGCCTCCTGGGCGTGATCTGCTGCAGACTCTACATCTTCACCCGCTCCAGAAACATCTAGAAAAAGAGATTAAGGGAATCAGCTTGGTTGAAAATAGCATGTATGTGTGTGCAGTTACATGAAGAGTCACATACCAGAGGCTACTGGCTGCGTCGCTGGGTACGACTCCCTGCCCACACCGTGCCGCCCCTCCTCTGTGGAAAGGTCCAGGGGCTGGTCGGAGGACCCTACAGAGGAGGGGTAGGACCGTCGCCCTGGAGAAATACCACCTTCACTTCCAGCTACAGATTCATGCAGCACTGGTCGGCTGTGTGCCTCCAGGTGCGTCGGATTCGGTACTCCATTTCCAACACTAGAAAAGAGAAGCATTTATAAATAAAGGCCTACCTTCTGTATTACTTACATCTAGCATGCAATCGCTATGTACTTACTAAGGAAATTGAGTCCGAAAAAGCGCCGCACCCGGGGAATGTGTAGCCGTTTCAGGTCCGACCAATGCTACATGATCTGCGTGTGGGTGAAGGTGGTGTCCGTCTGATGTTGGATCCTGGAAACGATCTCCAGAGCGACGGTCCTCTTCTCAAATGAGTTGGGCAGGTAGTCGTACCTGCGCTCCAGTATCGTCTACAAAACACAAATTAAACATAGGATTTAGATCAAACTGCATACAAATATCTGTCCAAAATCGATCATTTGACTAAATTACATTAACAGACACATTTCTAGCCTAATACTATCCTTGAGCTGGCATAGAGTTGGTTCGCACATGTGGGCCCTAACTTCGGCTTAGCATGGAGTTTTAGACACTTTTAAAACAAACCGTTTCTTCCTGCGCTTCCTTAAGGGCTAGGCATGCATTTAGATGGCAAATCAAAGGCATTAAAATACACTTACAAGCATAATAATCTCTTCTTGTTGGCGGGTGAAGATTGTGGGCGCCATCTTTCTTCTTGTCTGCAGCAGATAAGTTATGCCCCAGTGGTTTCCGGGTTCCGCACGGCCGTATGCACATGCGAGCGCGTAAGCGTCATACCCCGGCATTCTTATTTAAAGGGTCCTGGACACACAGCTGATTCTCTTTGAGTCGGTGAGTAAGGGCACCCAAAGAAGTGCTAGCTAATACAGCAAAGGAGGGCAGCAGCAGCAAACACGCACCGAAGCGTAAGGAGCCTTCTGCAGGCCCCACAACTCCCTCCCAGATGCCCAAAATGAAGCTGCGGGCAACCCACAGTGCTCAGGTCAAGGCACCAGCAACCAGCAAACAAAAGGAGGCAGCGGCAAAGAGGAAGCCCAAGGCCAGCAAACCAGCAGCAATGGCCGCCCAAAAAGCTACAAAGAGGGTGCAAAGCCCGAGCCCCCCCAGGTCACCATCACCCCACCCACGTGTGGGCAAATCCCAGACTAAGAGGAAAACCCACCGTGAAAGAAGCCCCAGCAGCCTGAGCTCGCCATCATCACCCGCACGTGTGGATAAATATGGCAAGAGGCCAAGGCACCGGCAAAGAAGCCCAAGAAGCCCCAGCAGCCCGAGCTCGCTATCACCACCCGCACGTGTGGATAAATATGGCAAGAGGCCAAGGCACCGGCAAAGACGCCCAAGAAGCCCCAGCAGCCCGAGCTTGCCATCACCACCTGCACGTGTGGATAAATATGGCAAGAGGCCAAGGCACCGGCAAAGAAGCCCAAGCTCGGCATCACCACAGGAACGTCCTACAACCTCCAAGGGGCATGCAACTTCGAAGGGCCCACAGAGGCACAGGGCCCAAAGCCCTACTTCATCAAGCACACCCTCTTCTCCTCGGTCACATTCTCCACCGGCACAGGTGGCAAGGCACTCACCATATGGCACATCTACGCCTGCTACACCCAGTCCCTATCCAAGTCCTGTTCAATCTCCAGCCAGCCAGCAGTTACACATTTCACCTCAACACAGCCAGGCCAGAATGTCCCCCGATTTGCCTGCAAACACTGAAGAGCCAGAACCGCAAGCAACAGGGCGCACACTGCGCAGAGGCCACTTGAGTGGCAGGTTTGGGGAGGCCCAAACTCTGGCATTGGCTAGTGGGCTCACCTTGCATTATGATGAACTATATGGGCGCAGATCAAAATCAACCAGCAAACAGCCCAAAGCCAACATTTTAGAGGAGCTCACCAGACAGGTCAATGCAGCAGGGGAAGAGCTAAAAGATGTTGAGCAGATTTAACGCAAAATATCGGACCTGAAGTATGCAGCACGGAAGAAAGAAAATAAACGGCGTAATTACAGGTACATATCTACTTTGTGGAATTCTCTGCTTCTTGTATGATCAACATTTTGCTAAATTTGCCAAACTATCTTTTTCAGCTTACAAACTGGCGGAGGCTTCCCCACTAAACTTTAATTTACCCCAGCTGAGGAGATGGTGCTGGGCCTGCTACATCCCGTGGCCTTAGAGGGACACTCGGGGCGACGGGACACGGACATCCCGACTATTCCTGCAGGTTAGTAATGTTAGTGTGTATGTGAAATGTTTGCAACGTGTAAAATGAGGCTCCAAGGCATACATTAACAAATCCCCCTAGGGAGTGCCTTGTAGTGGAGGTAAAAATTTAACCAGGGTCTGTCATGTCTGTGGAATGTTAATTTTCTAATTTGCTTGGCCATACATGACCTTTGAGAGTATTTATGGACACTATTTAAGTATTTAGATTAGCAAAGGACTGCCTGTTATGTTCTTCTAGGCAATCTGATCCAACACTTCCATCTTTAACTTTAGGCCACTTGGGTTTGAGCTGTGCTTTGGTCAGAAATACTTTATCTGGGGTGATTGAAAGGTTTATCTAGGAAGAATGGCAACCACCTTAAGCCAAATGCTATTTGCAAGCTGAGTGTGGGCCCCTAATGGCCCTTTATGGATGTGTGAAGCCTCATAACAGCCAGTAAATGCATGTTTTGTTTGGTTTAGGTGACAATGTGTATGTACTTGTTGAGTAATACATATAACAGATAATGGAATTCATAGTGAAGGTCAACTTGGACCGTTGGGGAGAGTTGCCATTCCTGCTTGCCCACGTGTTGTAGTGAAGCATATGTATTAATACACATCAACAATGCATAGTTGTGTGTTTACATGCTTTTTTTAAAACAATGCAGCCCAGCATCATCCCTCAGCTACTGTGGAAGCCTCAGCCAGTTTGTCCATGCCGTCAACTTCCGTGCTGCCTAGGACCCAGGATCCGATATATACGGTAAGTGTCTTTTTCTGATTTTGCTGATGCATGTGAATTCCCATGTTTTTTTTTTTGTGCGAAATTACATATGTAGTGCACAAACTGAACATTTTTTTTTACATGTCCCAACAGACCCACACACTGATAGAGGAAATCCAGGAGCTGTAGGAGGATGGCACCTTCATGGAACCTTCACTACAGCCCCCCTGGAACATAATCTGCAACTGTCCCAACATGTTTCTCCACCAAATCCTCAGCAGCAGAGTGAAGCTGGCTGCATGCTGGGTGATTTGGCAAGCAGATCTGTGGCTGTTGGTCGAACTAGAGGAACATAATCAGCATGCGCCCCGTAGTCAGCTACGTCGATCATGGAGTCAGCATGAGAGGCGTTTCGCCAACAAAATCAAAGAAACAACGAACAGCATCATGCCCAATTAGAGACATTAAATAATACCTTAAACAGCCTGCTGACAGAATTTAGGTCGACCAACAGCCACATGGCCACCTTATCTAATAATTTCAGTGCCATGCTTGAGGAAGTTCAAAATAGCAACAGCCACATGGCCACCTTAACTAACAATTTCAGTGCCATGCTGGCTGAATTTCGAACTACCAATAGAAACATGTTGGAACAGTTGCAGATTATGAATGCCACACATGCCCAGGTGATGGGCCACCTCCAAGGCCCACCACCAGGGTTTTATAGGCATACCCCATTTTAAGGCCTATTTAGACTTTATCTGCTCAACATCTTTGCTCTACATCCCCACTGTGTTGACCTGTCTGGTGAGCCCTACAAATATCCCCTTAGGGTATGGCTTTGCTTGTATGCTTTGGATTTGCGCCCATATAGCTCATTAGAGTGCTGAGGTAGCCCACTAGCCAATGCCTGAGCTCAAGCCTCACTGAACCTGCCACTCAAGCTGTGGCGCTGCAGGCTTTGGCCTAATTACATTGCTTCTGGCTCATCCTGTTTGTAGGCATGATTGGGGGACATTCTTGCCTGGCAAACTACTACCTTGAACCCTCGCAGAGATTGAACTGGACTTGGATTTGGACTGGGGCTTCTTGTTTGGGTGGGCCACTGACTAACAGGCGTAGATGTGGCATAGGTATGGCTGCTTTCCACCTGTGCCTGTGGCAAATGTGGCCAAGCAGGAGAGGGTGTGTATGTGGCCCTATTTCTTTTATCACTTCGGCCTGGAATGCATTACTTCAAAAATACTGCCTGTGGGCAATTGCTATGTGCCATGATTTGTCACTAATGACATTTGTTGTTTTAGTTTAATCTCTTTTTATTAACTGTTTTTAGCAAGGAGAAGGAAAAAGAAAAAAACAGATACAGGCAATATCCAACATTATAGGCGTACATGAACATGAGGCATGAATTTGTACAAGAAATACTTAGTGTGCGCTAAATGTTGAGAAAGAGACAGTCCCCAGCGCCTCGGCCATCTCCTCATGCCCCCGGGTATGATGGCCCTCGTCCCACCAGACGCGCCCGTCGCCCCAGCCAGGGGTGGTCGTCGAGAGCCGCGGGCAAAAGCAGGCCCGCCGCCCACGCATTCCCCCCCTGGGGAGGACATTAGCTGTGAATGAGGCGCGGAGGGAGGCAAGCGCACCAATACCCCCTCCCACCGCAGCAGCTCACCCCATCATATACCCGTCCCCTGGAGGACGGTCCCGATCTCGTAGTTCAGAGACCCGTCCAGCCATCCCCCCGGGGACCCGCCCACCCCGGGAGCCGCACCCCGCCCCCGAGAGGCAGCACACCTCCCGAGGAGGGGGGACCCACGGGGGGGAAGCCGCGCCCCCACGCGGAGAGCAGAAGGGGGGGTAAATCAGTCGGTCGTCCCCCAGGATCATCAAGATGGACTTAGCTCTGATAGCTTCAGAGAAAAGGGGGAGGAGAAGGGCGACCGCATAGGTGGTAGTGAGAGTACAACGTATGGGCTGGCTCGAGGGAGGCGGGGGACACGAACGGGGAAGAGGGGACCTAAGGCGGAAAGATAAAAAAAAAAAAAAATATATATATAAAAGAGGGGGGGGGGGAGAAGGGGGGGTATGTAAGGGACGGGGGGGGGGGTAGGTTAGAAGGGGGAGACAGAAATAGAGAAAGAATGGATGGCCTCTACCCTTCACCAGCATAGGACCCGTAGACGCCATCTCAGCCACTCGGTCCCGCCGCGGGCGGGAGAGCCGTCCCCATCTCATCAGGCATCTGCCGCCAAGAGGGCCTTCGCTGCGTCTGACTCCCTATACAAGATCCAACCTGTCCAGGTCTTTAGAAACGTCTCGGTGTTTCCCCTATCCTCTGATATCAACTCCTCCATTCTTTGTATATGGTCCATTTCAACAAACCACTCTGCTAGATTTGGGGGTACCGGGGATTTCCAGCGTCGGGGTATGATCGTTTTCACTGCTGTCAAGAAGTGTTTGAGGATGCTTTTTTTTGTTCTAGATAGTGGTCCTGGGATCAAGGACAGAAGAGCGACTTCAGGCCTATTTGGGACGCTTGTGTCCTCCACCCTCTCGTAGATCTGAAAGACAGCCTCCCAGAGCCTCTTGATCTTGGGGCAGTCCCACCAAATGTGGAGAATGTCCCCTCGGGTTTTGCCACACCTCCAGCACATTCCGGTCTCATTTGGTGAGAAGATTGCAATGTCTGCCGGGCACCTATACCACCGAGTAAGGACCTTATAGCTCTTCTCCTGTGCCGAGCTGGCGCTGGAAAGTCTGTGCGTCAGCGCGAAAATTTTACATGTTTCCTCACTGGTGATAGAGATTCCCAGGTCTCTTTCCCACTTTGCAAGGAACCCCAACGGAGAGGCACATCTGGTTGAGACCAGCAGAGCATAGAACCGTGATATCACGTGGTCTAACGGTTGCGGTTGTGAGAGATAGCCCTCCATTAGCGTCAAGGGGCGGGAGGCGCCCTGGAGGCGCCCTCCAGAGGTAAGAAAGGTCACGAGTTGGTGATGCAAAAGCCACGACACCCGGCGCCCTCCAGTCCGCTCCTCGAGGTCAGCCAGGGAAGGCAGCCCTCCCCCCACCAGCACGTCTCTTAGCCTGACATCCTCCGACTCCCGCCAGACCAGGAACCGAGAGACCCGCTGTCCTGGTGTGAACTCCGGGTTGTTAAATAGGGGGGTCAGGGGACCAGGGTTACTCACCAGTTCTCCCCGTCTCTGGGTCCTAGCCCAGACCCGTGTGAAGTGTTGGGTCAAAAAGGGAAGACCCCCCCTGTCTGGGGCGGTTATCCATGGGATTGCACTCGGGTTGAAGCCTATGAGGTCTCTTTCTAATCGGACCCAGAGTTTCTCCCCGCCTCTGTACCTCCAATCTGCCAGCCTCATTAAGACCGAGGCCGTGTGGTAGAGCCTTATGTCGGGTGCTCCAGTCCCCCCATCGCTCTTGGGTCTTGCAAGCACATCAAACCGGATTCGTGGTCTCCGAGAGCCCCATATGAATTGGAGGAATATTGATTGAATAGATTTAAGGAAATGTCCCGGGAGAGTTATAGGGATTGTCTGGAACAAGTAAAGGAACCTGGGGAGAATATCCATTTTCAGGATGCTGATTCTTCCAAACCAAGAGTATCGGCCCGATCGTATTTTGAGAGGCTCTGGGCTACCTTGGCCTTGAGCTCTTTAAAGTTGAGCTCAAATAGGTCGTTTAGGTTAGATGGTACCCGTACCCCCAGGTATTTTATTGCGGCAGACTGCCACTTGAATGGGAAGCTGCCCTTGAGGTTGTCCACCAGGCGTTGAGGTAAGGTGAGATTGAGCGCCTCCGACTTTGTACAGTTGATCCGGAAGTTTGATATCCGGCCAAAACGCTTGAATTCTTCAAGGACCGCTGGGAATGACACAGTCGGTGTGGTCAAGTGAAGGAGCAGGTCGTCAGCAAAAATCGACATTTTGTATTGCTGACCCCCACACTCCACACCCTTGATATCAGGGTTGTTTCTGATCGCTATAGCTAAGTGCTCCATGGTCAGAATATATAGCAGAGGCGAGAGGGGGCAGCCCTGGCGAGTGCCATTAGAGATGTTAAAGGGCTCCGACAAAATGCCGTTGGCCCTGACCCGTGCAGTTGGGCCTTGGTACAGTGCCATGATCTTGGAGATAATAATGGGGCCGAGGCCAACCTGCTCCAGGGTGGCCCGGAGGAAGCGCCAGCTCACCCTATCAAACGCCTTCTCGGCGTCGCAGGACAGCAGGCATGTCGGTATACCCCTGTCCTGAACGTAGGAGATGATATTTAGCAATTTGTTCGTATTGTCTCTGGCCTCACGGCCCGGGACGAAGCCCACCTGGTCCAGATGGATCAATTTCGGGATCAGTGGTTGGAGCCTGAAGGCTATAATTTTAGCGAAGAGCTTTAGATCTACGTTAAGTAGAGAGATAGGCCTGTAGCTGCCGCAAACTGACGGGTCTTTGTCTGGCTTTGGGATTACAGCTATTGTAGCCTCCAGGGCTTGCTTTGGAAAGGGGCTGGACCCCTTCACATGGGTGAAGGCCTTCGCCAGGAAGGGGGCGAGGCAATCTGCCAGGGTCTTGTAAAATCTCGGTGTAAAGCCATCCGGGCCTGGGCTTTTCCCGGCGGGTGCATCCTTAATGGCTCTCAGGACCTCCAGCTCCGTGAAGGGACTTTCCAACTCCGCCGCGGATTCCTCCGGGATCACCGGGAGGGGAGTCTCGGCAACGTAACCCTGTATACTCGATTCCAGCTCCTCCACCGAGTCCACGGACGGCCGGAGGTTGTAGAGAGCACTGTAGAAATCTTTGAACACCTCTGGAATCTTGGCTGGGTCCATGACGCTGTCCCCACCCTTCGTCTTAATGCATGGGATGAATGACATCGCGGTTTTGTCCCTAAGAGACTTGGCCAAGGACTTGCCGCATTTATTGGCATGCTCGTACATCGAGGCTTGCAGCCTATCTCTATACCGAAGGTGAACCTGATCATATAGTTTCAGAAGCTTAGTCCTATTGAGCGAGAGCTCGGAAAGTAGCTCAGGGGTCGGGGTCGTCTTGTGCTTAGTTTCCAGCTCATGTATGGTTTGTAGCGTTTTAGTGATCAATGCTGACCTCTCGCGCTTCAGTCTTGAACCCTCCTGAATGAATATCCCTCTGAGCATGCACTTGAGCGCCTCCCATTGTATTGTCGGAGGGCAGCCATCCCGCGCGTGGTCGGCAGCGAAATTGGCTATCGCCTCCCTGATCTTACCTAAACAGGCCGCATTTCTGAGGAGATTATCGTTCAGGCGCCAGCTCCATTGGTTGGGGGCACCGCCGGGCAGATCAAAAGAGACGAAGACCGGCGCGTGGTCTGACCATAGAAAGGACCCTATGCTAGCTTTGGGGCGCCATTGCAAGGCATGGTGGCTGAGCAGTATGTAGTCTATGCGACTGTACGAGCCATGTACTGGGGAAAAATATGTGTAGTCTCTAGCAGATCCGTGTTCCAGTCTCCAGACATCCATCAACTGTAGGCCATGTAGGGCCCTCTTCAGAGATTGCAGCTTGCTCAGGGACACCGAGGATCTACCTGCGGACGTATCCAAGGAGGGGTTTAGTGCCAGGTTTAGGTCACCCCCCAGGATCACGACTCCCTCCATAAAGTCCTCCAACTTTCTTAGGTATCTTCGAGATGCTCCCACTTGGTCGTGGTTTGGGAGGTAGAGGTTAGCAAGTGTGTACTTTTTATGGTAGATCGACACCTTGACAAAGACGAACCTCCCCTCTGGGTCAACAAGTCGCTCAATCTCCTTAAAGGGTACGGATTTATGGATGGCTATCGATGCACCTCTCGATTTACTCGATGGATTGGTGCTATGGAACCAGCAAGGGAAATACCTGTTGCTCAGAGTAGGCATCTTGTCCTCCTGAAAGTGGGTCTCCTGGAGCATAAGGATGCTCACCCTCTGCTTATGTAGGTCATATAGCACCTTCGAACGTTTCTCCGGGACGTTAAAACCCTTGATGTTTAGGGAGCATACTGTCAGCTTGGCCATGTCAGCGGGAGGGGCGGGTCCCGGAGACGTGTCAAAAGGGTCGGCGTGGGGCAAGCGAGCACCCGGCACAGCTGGCCCCCTCAGGAACGAGAGGGCTAGGGTGGGGGGCAAAGGCCAAAACAAAAAAGGAAGATTGAGGAGGGAGGAAGGAGGAAGATAGGGGATGTGGAGGGGAAGTGGGAGGTGGAAGGAGGGAAAGGGGGGAGAGGAGAGTCAAGAAAAAGGAGGGGGAGGGAGAGAGGGAAGGAAGAAGAAAAAGGAGAGAGAAAAAAAAAAAAAAAAAAAAAAAAAAAGAGGGGGGGGTAGGGAAGAAGCTGGGTAGGGAGGAGTTAAAGGCCGGGAGAGGAGGGCGGTGTCTGCTCACTATGCAAACCCTCAGGCAAGGGCTCTCCACTGAACGTGCGGACTATCAACCTAGGAGCAGCGAGTCAGGAGAGCAGAAGGAAGGGAAGGAAAAGGAAGGGGGGTAGGGAAGGGGGAGAGAAACAAACAGCAGATCGCCGGGGTAAGGCAAATCCGCAGAAAACTCTATGTGAGGAGCAGCAGCGGAACCCTGTGCCGCTGCTGGCCCCGTTCCCTTAATTGGGTCAATCCCGACACAATCAGGACAGGAACCCCAGGGATACCTAGATTGGGGGTGTGTAAGTCGAGTGCGAAAAAAGGGCAAAGGAGATGCACCCGTTGAGAGGTAATGCCACTGTATGAGCGAACCAATAAAACTCTACATAATACATGTTGAACTTTCAGAATGAAGAACCTTAGCACAGCAAAGTGAAGCATGTTACTTGAAGCTTAGGCGGGAGTAAATCTGGAGGGGGCCCTCCCGGAGCAGGGCACGTTAGTCCGCCCCACTTCCTGGGGGGGGAGCAAGAAGGCGCCCCCCATCCCCACCATGCCAGCGCCAGGCCCCCCCGACCCCCGGGGGCCGCACAGCAAGGGCCAGAGCCGGGTTCTCACTGGCACTGAGCCGAATAATGAAGCCCGGGGGGCCCAGCCCGGCACGGGGGGGGCACCCCCCAGTCAGCACCACCACAGCAGCATAAAATGAGAACATAAACAAGTAAACAGTAAACAGTAAAACAGAGAGCAGGATCTGCAACAAGATAATACAATAATGCAATAATGGCCCCCGGGGGCCCACCCCTCCAGAGCCCTCCCAGCAAGAGGGACGCCCGAGCACCCGTTGCCCCCCTGGGGCCCCGGGCACAAAGCAGCGCCCGCAGGATCTACATAGCCCACCCCCCCGCCCTCACAATGTACGTAGGCAAGGGGCGTCCCGGTCGAACCCAGCACTTCGATCAGCTGCAGGTGCCCATGGCCTCAGCGGGGAGGCCAGAGACCAACAGCCTCTCGCGCCCGGCCCGAGAACGAGGCCCAAGACTCGGATCTCTTTAGGTGTAGGGGGGGAGCGGGCGGGGGCGGGGCCCGCACGCATCAGGGGTCGGGGGGATAGTACATCATTGTTCACCAATTGATGGCTCAGGCTCCCACATCATGTGGGGGCCCACGCCTCCTGGGGTCCCTCCTCGCTCTTCTTAACGGTCTCGGTGGCTCTCTCCTCGCCAGTCTCCCAGGGCGAAGGTCCAAGTCCGGAGCCAGCCAGTCCGGTATCCGGACCGGCTCAGACTCTAAGAATGCAAACAGTGCCGGGAGCTGGTCAGGTGTTTTCAGAATGAAGGTATTTCCATTCCTGCGCACGATCAGGTGGAACGGGAAGCCCCAACGATATGAGCCCCCTTGGCGCTGTATTACCCCCAAGAGGGGTCCCAGCAGTCGCCTCATGTGGAGTGTTCTGAGGGAGAGGTCTGGAAGTATTGTAACGGAGGCGTTCTCGAACCTGGTTGGGCCTTTCTCCCACGCCTTCCTCAGGATGTCTTCCTTTGTTTTGAAGAGATGAATCCTGCAGACCACATCCCTGGGGCGTTGTGGGTCCGCAGGTCTTGGACCTAGGGTACGGTGAATTCTGTCGATGACCACGTCGTTTGTGGGAGGGGACTCCAGGATTTCGTTGAAGATAGCTTTCGCTGTGCGTTCTAGATCTGATTGTGCGATCGTCTCCGGAAGCCCCCGTAGGCGTACATTGTTGCGCCTGCCGCGATTCTCGATGTCATCTAGATTAAGGTAGAGGGTGGAGAGGTGGTTCCTGTCTTCGCGCCGCATCTGTTCCAGAGCCGCCACCCTCTGGGCCAGCGAAGACTGATCCTGTTCGACCGTGTCCACTCTATGAGAGATTTCCGTGACCGAGTTCTGGAGAGTGCTAAGCTCCCTGCGGAGGGTGTTCTCCATTTGCAGGACATAACCATCAAAGTCCGAACGAGAGGGGAGCGCTCGTATAGCATCAGCTATGTTTGATCTGACGACCTCCGCTAAAGCTGAAATCAGCGTGGGAGATATGGGTATGGATCCTAGGTCCACCGGCGCTTCTTCAGGGGGGGGGCCCCAGACCGCTCCCGGTCGACGGCACAGCCCGCCAGGTGGGTGCGAGCCTGGTGCGCTTGCAGAATCAGCCCCCTTACTTGGACCCCAGCACTCATTCCAAGTCTCTGGATCCACGCCCCAGCTATTTCCCGATGGAGTCACACGGTTATCGGGACCCTCCTCATCGTGTGGGGCATCCCAATTCTGGGGCACCAGCGTGGTCTCACTATGGGGGCAGAGATTCTCGTTGCCCTCTGTGGGATCTTCCCTATAGGTCGCAGCTTGTCCCTGTGCTCCTGGGTCGGGAGTTCCCCACTCATCATTCCCCCTCTCCTCTTCATGTTGCATTCTACCTGGTGTGGCAGCAGGGGGCCCCGCGGTCATTGCCTTTCCTGGGGTCTGGTCTCTGATATGGCCCGGAATTTTCTCCCTCTGAGCCTGTGGGGGGTGAGCCAGGGGTGATGGCGTGCCTCCTGTCTTATCCCCCCCTCGCATACCGCTCACCTCCAGATTCGCGGTGTTTCCTCCGGGCGCCGCCTGTGACACATGCGGTGGGGCGGGCTCCCCCGCCATCCGACAGGGACCTCGCTTGTCGGCTCCCCGCTCCTCCCCTCCCACGCCGGTCTCTGTCTTCTCACCGGCGGCTGCACGATCAGACGCAGCGGGGGCAGGGGGACTTCTCAGCCGCATCTCTTCTCCATCAGCGGGCATCAGCGCATCGGGCTCCCCGGGGATGACGTCACCTCCTAGTGACCGGCAGCTCTCCTCACTCACGCGCTCCGCCATATTGCCCCCTCCACGCCGTCTCTCGCCTGTTCGCCCCGGGGCTCCAAAGAAGGACAATATAGGGGCCGATCCACGTTTCCCCTTGGTCCCAGACGCCTTCCTACGTCTGGACATCTGTGCTTGGGTTCGGGCACTGCTGAATAGAGGTAGGTTCGGGGTTTTTGGTGTAGAGCTCCTGTGAGACACGTCCTATCCCGCCATCGGCTAGCCACGCCCCCCTCGACATTTGTTGTTTTAACACGTATTTACATGAACTATGGGAGTGACCATCAACTCCAATTTTAAGTTATAAAATTTAATAAAAACGATTGTGACTTGACCTGTGGTTGACTAAGTTGATGCCTTTAAGGTATTGTTTTTTGTTACATTACTTACAGTTTTCAATAACAAATTGGGCACCCAAAAAAGCCATGAGTCTCAAATCAGGTGTCAATTTTTTAGTAATTACATCATTACTATTTTGGACAGTACCAAACAAAAATGCAAAAAGAAAACAAATTAAGAAAAATGCGTGGAAATCAAATTAGCACGCACTGCTTGCCCAGAGGCACTAGTTGGGCCACGATATACTGCATTGGGGTCCTGGCTGGGTGGAGAGGGGGGCAGATCCAAATACCGGGGGACACGCTGCAAGATGGCATAATTATGTAATACAGCACACGCCAGAATGATATCGATGACCTTCTTGGGGTCATACTGTAGTGCCCCCCCCCCCCCCCCCAGTATGGTCCAAGCAACGAAAGCAGGTTTTTAATAGGCCAAACGCCCTCTCCACCACGGCCCTGGTCTTCCGGTGTGCCCGATTGTAGGCATCCTGTGCGGCATTCTGGGACTGAAGGACAGGCGTCAGCAGCCAGGGAAGGAGTGGATAGCCAGAATCACCTGAAAAAAGTGACAAATATAATAAATTACACATTACTCCCTAAATTGAATCCAAAAAATGATCCATTACCAAGACTAAGAGGCTATGTAAGATTTGAGCAACACCCTGAGCATACAGATTGCACAGCCAAAAAAAAAAAAACCTAACTACATGTAATGGATGTTGGCACAATTTTAACATAAAAGATGGAGGATGATGGCAAATCAGGCAGACTGCTAACAGGTATTGTTTTAGGACTGTGCTGCGCAGCATTCTGGGATGTCTTAACTTTTCAGGACCCGGTATCTGCTTTGTCTGAGGCAAAAACAGCTCTAACCCGACCCCTGCACTTTATCCCGCTCTCGTTTACTCAGTAAGTGTAATGCATGTACGCAAAGATGGCGCAGACCCTATAAAGAGTGTGGGGAAGAATAAAAAATAATTTACTATAAAGTAGAAATTTCTTATTTGTAAATGCTGGACAAAAATTTGACAAGGGTTTGATGTTTGCTAAATCTAATGGTTAAGGTCGTGTTTCACATGTAATGAAGGGGGAAAAATAGGCATAGTTTCATACATTGGTCCAAAACTATATTCATAGGCATACATTGAAAAGTCAATGACGTTATTGGCGTCAACTTACCAAGGAGCCATCCACCGGAGAATTCTCCAGACTCACACAGACGGTACAATCCAGATCTTCTCAGAATGTAGGCGTCATGGGATGAGCCTGGAAACCCGGCGAGCACACTAAGGAACCGCATGTCCGGGGCCACCACTGCTTGGACATTCAGGGAGTGGCTCATTTTGCGGTTCCTGGGATAAAAGAAAAAAAAAAAACATTAGCAAGACAAGGTAAACTAGTGAAACACTAACTAATAACACCCTACCAAAAACCTGTGGGCCAATACAAATAACACTAACCAAGTACATAAGTATTTTTTGTTAAAACAAAAAGGATATATATGTTGGGTCAAGTAAAGATTAACTTTAAAGTGCCTATTTAAGGTCCACATTAAAATGTTTCCCTTTGGCCAACATGAAAAACATTTGAGAAGCTAAATACAGTCCATTGTTACACAGGGACTATTTACAAGGAGGGATTTTACAAGGAGGGATTAACAGATATACAATGTCAACTATTTCACAGGGACTATTTACAAGGAGGGATTTTACAAGGAGGCATTAACAGATATACAATGTCAACTATTTCACAAGGACTATTTACAAGGAGGGATTAACAGATATACAATGTTAACTATTTCACAGGGACTATTTACAAGGAGGGATTTGGAAAATTGTAAAAGAACATTTAGGTAAACTATATAAAAAAAATGACAGATTGGACTTGCCTGTAGATGTACTTGTCGGCTGCCGGAGGCACCAGGGCAACGTGGGTGCAGTCAATGGCACCCATTACGTTGGGCATGTCGGCGATGTTATAAAATGCCAGCTTAATCGCGTTCCTGGCTACCATGTCCTCAGGAAAACAAATATATTTCTGACTAATAGTAGCCATGGCTTCAAAAGACTTGGATAGCACGCGGCTCAACGTAGGCTGGGAGATCCCCACGGAGAAGGCACCCAGCCTCTGGAACCTGGCACCAACCAATGCACCCTCGCCCATGGCAACCAACGGTCCATTAGTTACCTACAGTTGCATGTTCTTTAGGAGAACTGCAGGAGCAGTAATGGGTATTCTCACCTGATTTTGGGTATTTGGCGAGGGGCTTTCCTACTGTAATGGTCAGAATTAAAGGAAAACAATGGTTATAAGGGTTTGCTAGGTCGCAGGTCTGATTTAAAGGCCCTGTCTGGGCAAAATTAAAAAAACAGCTATACTATTAGACAATGGCTCCTGGTTCAGATCTGACAGATTTGTTCATACAAGACCCTGGCACACTCCCATTGCCTGCAGGGAATAAACAGTGATTTATTTGTATTTCAAAATACAAATGTAACCTTTACAGAGGAACAGAACCTGGGACTTTGTATATCCCAGGCTTTGTTCCATGCCCCGGGGCATGTCGAATTGGGCCCAGGTCAGCAGTATTCACTCACTTTTCCCCGGTCCAACAGCAGATGTGCGGGCTTTTGTACAATCACTACGCCATTCAGCAAATGGCTCTGACAGGCTTCATTTGGAGCTAGAGTGGCTGCTGGCGCATGCGTTCTGGCCCCAGCCGATCTGAATGGTTAAGATAGAACCGAGCACACAGTCTCAGGATACCCGAGATGTGGCTGCTCTCATTCCCCATTGTAAGCAATCAATACTCAATTACATTGGCATAGCAAATTATTGGACAAAAGCCCACACATGCGCCGTTCGACCGGGGTAGGTGAGTGAATACTGGTGATCTGGGGTGTTTCAAACAGTGGGGTATCCCAATTCTAAAATATTCCAGGGCCTTCCGCCATGGATTTTGTTGCGCTTTAAATAAGTAATAAGTATAATTAACATTTTCAAAGAAACACAAATTGCTTCTGTTGCTTTAATTTGCATAATAACAAACTTAAAAAAAATATATATATATATATACTAAGCACATTATTTGACAAATTATTTTATAATTTTCAGAGTTTGTTAAAGTTCATACAGACTTGTTCTTTTATAAGGCTTCTAAAGGTTACATGGCTTAGCAAATCCTTCTCTCTTGAGTTTTTTTTTTTCAAACAAGGTGCTTTCTCCAAAATGTCATAACATCTCTGATATCTTGCCAAAAAACAGTGAGCAATCTATTCAGCATAAGTGCAGTATGCCATTGCTCCCCTGGGTAACATAACCTATCATTATGGATATCACAAATTTCTTGCAGTGGTACTGTTATGTCTGGTAGCTGAAATGAAACCACCTAATACACTCAAAAGTCTTACAAGTAAAATTGTACTGAATTATTTCACTGCCCAGCCCTAAATTGGTATTTCTGACTATAAAATAAGGAGTTAAAATGAGAGCTGTCACCAGGTTCAAAATATAAAACTAGGCCAATTGTTCTGTTAAACTCTGTATGACTTTGGGGGGTTATTAAATAACCCTTTTTGTGTAAATTGGTGAAACCCCCAAACCACAGTGCCCAGTGCCAACTTTAACCCTGATAGGTGGCCAAGAGTGCTTAAAGTGTACCAAATAAGATGTTTATGTCATCAGCTTCTATCCCCAGCCCAGTGCCCCAAAACTGCTTGTGTTCCATTATTAAAGCTTTTGAGTCAATATTCATACAAACACTTGCATGAGGCAGTATGATGTTGAATGTCAAGCCATTATGCTAGTTCCTTCTGTTTTGTTCAAGATAACCTGCCCCATAATGGTAGTTATTATAAATGATAAGGCTGACTCCCAATGCTGAGCTGTGTTTATATTAATGTTTCATAGCTGGAAAGCACCAGGGATCAATATGGTTGACCAAACATCATACACCATCCGGTTTGTGTTTTTATGAATATAAAAAAATAATAAATAAAGCACAATAAGCTAAAAGTCAGTTGTCATTTGTAACCTTCTGAGACAATCAAAGGAGACAGGGGAAACGGTATTGGACTGTAAACAGATACTGTTGTTTTTTGGTGCATACTTGCCTGTTACTCACTCTTGATATAGTTCCCTTTCCCTGTAATATTTCTATTCTTCCGCCTTCATGTCAGGAAAAAAAATACCTATTATTGGGCAAAGGCTTCAGTAAGAAAAGAAACATGGACTCTTTTGGGACATTGGGTTGGGGATAGAAGTTGATGACATCTGGGTATAGGATCACTTTAACCCCTATGCTGCCAGCGCACCTAGAGATTTTGTCAGCGACTGTTGCCAAACCATTTTTCACCATTTTGCGCTATACATGTTTACGCTTAACTGTGATTTTTGAAGGAATGTTCGGGAAAATTATATTTTTCTTTTCAGCAAAGTTTGAGCTTTAACAAGATATGTTTGTCATTTTTTCAGTGCTTTCTCAATAATATTGGGTGAAATATATGGAAAAAAATGAAAATGAAAAATGCTATTTTACATTTTGTTGCTTTATATATAAGTATAAGAAAAGTATAAGAAAATATAAGAAGAATAAGAATATATGATTTTATAAGAAAATCATGTTGCGTGTAAAAGTCCCATTCCTCCTGGTTACAACGGTACCACATATGTATTGATAAACACTCCATACTGAAACAGTGCTATATGAGATTTTCAAAGAAAATACAACTACTATGTGCACCTTGCAGAAAAAAACCTTTACATTTGAAATGCCCCCATAAACGATACATTCTCTCAAAGTAAACACCTCAAGCATTCTAGGAGTACCAGGCATGTTGTCAGAGGTGCAGTTTTCTTGATGTAAACCCTTGAGGAATCAGTGGTTGCACAGCGTTTCCCTAAAAGATTAATAAAAAAGCTAAATAAAACCACAATTTCCTAAAATATCAATATGCAAACAAGTTAAATCTGAAACCATAAGGTTTATAGAAGAGAATAATTTCTAAAATGCATAATTTCAACTGCCAGCCTATTTGAGATTTTGTCACCCCCTGTTGCCAAGCCATGTTTAACTGTTAATTTTGCATAAATTTACAAGGATTTCCCAGGAAAATTATATATTGTTTTTTTTCATCAGAGTGTGACCTTTAACAAGAAATATCTTGTTTGTATTTTTTACAGTTCTTACATAATATTTTTGGTTAAAACTGTGAAAAAAAAATTTATATTTTTTAAACTTTGTTGCATTAATTAAATAAAAAATGTATTTTTTTTCTAATAAACTATACCGTGTGTGAAAGTTCCATTCCTCCTTAAAATAGTACCACATATGTATCAGTAGACTCCCCCCAAACTGAAAAGGCATTATTCAATGAGATACAACTACTATGCACATTATCAATAGTTACATTTAAAGAAATGGTCCTGGAGAGAGGAGATCCCATTTTTCTTAATGGTTAAAATTGAAAAAAAAAACAATGTGGCCCCTCTTACAAGGAAAACGAGCCTATGGGGGCTCATAGACCAGGGTGCAGGCACTTAAAGCTATCAGCCTGCAAAGTGCTTCTGGGCCATGGGGGGCAGGTAATGCAGACGGGGTATGTCAAATCACCCATTTGCTGTAGGTGACTTACCGGCCCCTGGTGCCTGGTGCCTCTCATGGATCCCTTACCAGGTCACAAAGAGTTAAAAGAAAAAACACACCACACAGCAGTGAAACTGACATTTAATAAATAGCTTTTTTTCTTTACTTCCCTCGATACCTCGCCAATTGCTCTATCCTGCACCGATCACCTCGCTACAATGACAAACTGTAGTGATTGGTAGAAGCAGGGTGCAGGGCAGGGGATTGGAGTCCCCTGCCCCACACATGCCCTCCACCAATCACTACAGGCATCTGACAGCTTGTGAGTGCCCAGGAGCACGGTGAAAGGGATGATGTCATCCCACTTCTCCTATAAAAGGTGGGACTGCAGCGGCTGGCGTGACAGAAGAGGGGGCAATACTGAGCGTCCTCCTGCCTGCTGCAGACCCCAGGGTGGGATTGGAGCCCCCCCCACAAGATCCGGAAAGCCACTGGATCTCGAAGGAAGGTGAGCGTTTTTTTGTTTGGCGTTTAAACTGGGTAAAATGCCAGCTAAGTAAAATTCACATGGCTGGAGAGACAGCTGCATGAAATTCATGTAGATAGCATTTAAAGGGTTAAAGCACACTGGTCATCAAAGAATCACAGATGATGCGACGACTGCTACATTTTACCTTGTAAATCATTTTTGACTTGTAGCTATTGTACTTATTATGGAAGGAATTGTGTTATATGTGTATTAACCAGCATTTTTTTTTACTAACGGGGGTTCAGAGATCTATTCATTTATATATGACAGTGGAATGATTATACAGGATATCATGCTGTTTTGGGCTCTATTGTGCCTTACTGATTTCCAACAAAGAGGTTTTAATGCGATTCAATGAAATGTGATACTTTATGGAAAAATATTTTTTTTTATAGAATTGGTTTGCTTTAATAGTTTCAATGAAGAAGCATTTTACACAAAGTAGTGATAACTCTCTATAACCCTCTAGGAGTCTAAGCAGAGAGGCTCTTTATTAACAAATAATCACAGATTATTTCGAATGTGTAAAGCTTAACCACTTAACATTTTATATCGCAAGGGCCTGTACAGAATCTAAACTCATTTGGTAAGCTTTACATAAAATTAATCCCAATGTTTGCACCTGATTATGAATCGCTTGTAAACATCTGCTTCAGGTTCACTGGTCTCCATTTAGGCCTGTATAAAATGAACATTATTTGTTCACTTGTATACAAGCCACCGCTTGTTGGTGCCGCAGGAAGTCTGTTAACAAGACGTGAATGCACAAAGCATGGGACCTAAAGCTAAGGAGACCATGAAACGAGCAAGAACGCACAGAAGTAAGTAAGGCACTTACAACCAATTTGAAAGGGCAGGGAGGCCAGGATTCAGCAATCAGAAAATTATCATCAAAGTTCAAGATGTGAAGTCAGACAGGCCAGGGGTCGATAATCAGATGATTTTCAATAGAATGAGTGTCAAATTAAATCACAATCCAGGATAGCCAATTATAAAAACATAGGAAGAAAACTGATTAAGCCAGAAAACCTGTAGGATCAGGAAGATGTATGGTTGGCAAAAAATCATATAGTCTGGAATTTCAAAATAACAGGTAACTGTACCTTTAAGCAAAACACTATCACATGTACCTGAGTGTAGATAAATGGCCATGAGCCAATCAGGACAGACCATTAAGAAAGTAAATACCTAATTAATTGGGAGGAATACAAGGAAGATATGTGCATGCACCTGGGTACAACCAGGTGAGCAGGGCAACCTCCTATATAATCTGCAGAAGAAGCATATTAAGCAACTTAGCTCTTTGTAGAAAAACATGCTGACAAGAGTCAAGCAGACTGTTGTCCTAACATATAAAGGGTGGCAATTGACAAAAGTTTCGGGAAGCATTTAAGGGCATTTCAAATCTAAGGTTAAAAAAACACTTAGCAAATATGCAAGAGAGGGAATAAGAAAGGCGGGCACAAAATTTTCATTAGATTTAGCAATTTGGTGCAAGTTTGAACATTTTGCACTTTAACAAATGGAAGATGAGGCATGGCAGTTCTGTAGAATATAACAATGTCTTAATGTCCTTGAATTTTACTTTCATCTTACAAAAAACAAATAGATGAAAAAATCATCAGTACATCCACAGAGCCTGTTGTCTATAAATCATTTTGACAGCCGGCAAAACCAGATGTCAAAATTATGTAAAAAAATGCTATCAATATCTGTTATCTGTTTATTGACAGTACATAGCTCTGGCTTTGCCTTGCAGTTTAAAAAACCTGTTTCAATCCAGACAGCCCGCTGCCAGGCTCGCATAGACTAAGGTATTCAGAGAGCCAACATGAATGTAGAGTAGGTAACAAGTATAAGTGACTATAATTTAAAGTGGAAGTTCAGTAAAAAAAACAACCCCAGCCCTACCACCATCTCCTGGTGTTGAGGCAGGACGGGGGGTTACAAACAAAAAAAAAAAACCCTTACCTCAGCCATGGTGGGCCACTGTCTGTTTCACACTGTTTCACAGAAAGACACAAAGTGACATCCCCCGGCAGCAGGCGCGCACAGAGGCGGGTGATATATTTTTGTGTCCTTTGTTTCTGGCCATCCACTTGGCAAATGAAGTTCAATGTGGATAAATGTAAAATAATGCACTTGGGGTCTAATACACTGCAGGCCACATATGTACTTGAGATAATAAAGCCGGGAGAGTTACTTGTACTGAAGGATCTAAGGGTACTAGTATACCACACAAATAACTGTATGCAATGTTAAAGTGGACCGTCACCCTCCCGTGATCGGCCCGGGAATCTATAAGATTCCCGGGCCGATCACCTCCCTCCCCGCGGGACATCCGAGATCGGGATGTCCCGCGGGGTGAAACCCCCCCAAACACCCCAAACCCCCTTACCTGCCGCCGCCTCCCTCGCGCCCCTCTAGACGTGCGCGCGCCCGCGCCGGCCGTCTGTTTGTTATGACTGCCTAGTGTGCTCATTGCATTAAAACATTTATTTAACTTGAGCGATCTCTTTGCCTTAGCCAAGAATCTGTGCGCCTGCGGCCTTGCTGGGCCATATAGTCCGAACAGGTGGGAGAATGGACGGTGCTTTGGGAAAGCATGCTGCATGATCGGAGGTCCTGATCGTTAGTTGGATCACATGACCCGTGGTTCCATGACAGTCCGCAGTAGTTTTTTTTGTCTTTAAACTAGGCCGATAAACCTATATACTTATGGCCAAACTTTGCAGATTTCGCTCCCAGAGTCAAATACAGCCTGGGGCTATAAACATTGGCTTTCAAACTATGCAGCATTTTAATAACTAACGTGTGTGTGAACTTGAACTGCAAAGCAAACTATGTTTTTAAGACAAAGCAAAACCGTTACTTTATTTTCTTTCTATAGCTTTCGATGGCTTTTTTTTCTGGCGCACTGGTATAGCATTTTGTCAAATAAATCATTTAAAATGAATGAGTACCCAAACTGCAATAAATTAATGTCTATTAGAAAATTTGTCCAACAGCACATTACACAAATTGTACACATTTTTAAAGGAATTTATCTGTCAGAACTAGGCTAACATCAAATGTGCCTGTAAATGAGGTGATAGATGGGGCAGTGGTAAGACGAGGCCCACAGCTCTTCATTTTATTGATTGCAAAGTGACAACTTCTGCTGAATTTCATGTGTGTCTGGCTTTTACAATACTGTACAATATATTCTATTTATTACATTCAAATAAATGAACATTGACACTTAAAAACATAAAACAAGACATTAATAATGGTTTAAATTGTTTTTAGACATTTTAAATAAATGATTATCCTTACTGAAATAAGAATGATAAGAAAAGAAAATTAGTGTATAAATCTTACCTGGTAAGTCTGGTATAGAAGAAGGCAGCTTTACCTCCAACTAATTGGAGCTGTTAGTAAGAAGAGCTATTTTAGCATGATTCATCTATCTCAGAATAGCAACTGCTAACTGTAATAAGAGATACTGTACAAATGCCATGATAAGTTGTGTTAGTGTATATCAGTGGATTGAATGAGCAATATTTCTTGGTTAATAAAAACTTTACTGTTACAAAATAGTATATGCTTGTATGCATAGTTAGGATAAGCTCAAATCAGCTAGTTGCTCTTATAGGTTGGAGGTAAAACTGCTGCATTCTATACCATAAACTTAAAGTGGACCAAAACTTTTTTTAAGACCAAGAGACTCTAGGGCTAGCCAATTTCCTATCCCCAGGGCATCCTGATCTGGAAAGTCCCACTGTGTGAATCCTCCTGGGATTGGCGTAAATCTTACCTTACCAGCAACCTCAGGGAGTTTCATACAGCAGGACATCCCAAATCAAGATGCACTGGGGAAAAGGACCAATGGTCAAAAGTATGGGTTTTGGTCCACTTAAATAACCAGGTTAAGGGTTTCCAAAAATAACCAGGTTAAAGAGGAGTAACCAACAGCCTATTGTCTATGCCTATCTATTGTCACCCATGCCAGGCATATCTGCACACGAGAGTGGCTGAATGGATGCTTGCCGCTCCTATTCATTCGGCATTCTATACCAAATATAGGAGGTAAGAAGACCAGGGAGTTGGAGGTGTAACAGAGTGGGGCATCCCAAATTGTGATCCTGGGTTTTGTGTTTCTTTACAGCTGATATGATGTACAAAGATGCTGCCTGTTATTGGTGTGGGTCAAAAGACAGGCCCCTCATCCCCCCCATATTGGGTTCAGACATGTGAAGAGGCAATGTATGCTGCTAAGGCTGGGGCACAGCATGGCACATACTGGTATGGAACAGAAGCAGTAACATTAACATAATTTAAAGATATAATTATGTAAAACATATACATATTTGTAAGCCAAATATTCCATGCTACATTTGCTGGGAGTTTAGCTTTTAGGGAAAAGTGTGACTGTAGCTACCACCAGATATTTTCAAATTTAAATATATGTCTGTTCCAGTGTATTTCGGCGATAAGAGGGTCAAATATAGAAACCCTTTCTTTCATTCAAATGCATTGTTGTATTTTCTATCCTAGTAGAGTACGATTTTCAAATTCAACTTGTGGTCTTAAGAATTATGTTCAACAGCCTTCAAGATGTGTTCTCACAATAAAAGAATCTTTCTGTGCTTTGCTAATCCTGTTTTTAATTATTTAGCTCAGGACACTTTGCTCACGCCACTAAAGCACATGGCTTTAAAATTAAAAGGTTCAAAAGAAATTCAGATATTGCAAATCCTATTTACTGAACAAGGGAATGAATAGCTGCAAATCAAGAATGATTACGGATTACTAAAAATAGTGATTCAGTTAATGTGGGGTGTATAATTAAGTTAATGTGGGAGTGAGGTGTATACATTACATAGTTACATATTAATTATGTAACTATGTAATGTATACACCCCACTCTGAAGTGACATGGTAAACCACCCTTCTGCCTTGAATCAAGCATGTTTGGATTTTGCACAAATGAGTTTCCTACCCTTCTGAGGGTACCAACAAACCCCCAATTGCTCCCCAGGCGACAAGTTTAGGGCAGCCCACTGCTACGGGCACATGAGCACACCCTAGTGTGTTATTCACTCATGTATCCACTTTTTCCTTAGTCGCTGTTTTCACAGATGGGAGAATGAGGAGGTAAAATTTCATGTGTGCATAATCACACAATGGCCACTATTAGAAATATTACTATTACTATCATATTACTGTGATTTTAGGCTTTTTTTTAGGAGAGAAAAATGACATTCACCCTTATTGTCTATCTTGGGGCTGATTCAGAGCCAGGTGAAAATGTACACCATGTAAACGATAATAGTGAATGGCAGTTTTCTCTCCTAAAAAAAGAAGCAAGTTTTCTCAACAAGCCCTGAATCGACCCCATTGTCAAACTATCTTGCTATTGTGTGCAGGAACATTGCCTTTGCTGCACAGGAATTGACTAACAGTCAATCACACCCCATGCCAAAATGATGTCCTCAAGGTGCTGTGGTTTATTTAGAATTTTTTAGAAGCTAATCTTGTTGTGTTTTTCTACTATTAGAAAATGTGTGTTGCTATTGGCAACTGTACAGCAAGTTTATATGCCAAGATCTACAAGAAGATAGAAGGGGGTCCTGTACACACAGAACACTGCTACTGGGCATGTGTAAGTGTGAGGGAGCTCCCTCTCATCAGCAGCAGACATAACAGCATGATTCTGTGTGTTCAGGGCTCACTTCTCCCTTTAGCTGCAAATAGTAACAGATTGCAGGTAGTAAAAACTACTTCCATGAAACACACATTTGCCTACATAAGAAAAAAAAACCTTGTTACTCTTATTGATAACAGTATTTCTTCAGGCCAGCTATGGAGAAATAGTGGATTTAGAGGCAGCTAAGCCCTTATTCTTTCTCACCCTTAAATTCGGAAGACTTACAAGATGTACTGGACCCTGCATCAGGTGGTCTGAAAGTACAGTACAGAAGTACCCATGGATCCTCTAGTGACATCCTCTTCAAGGCCGCAAACCTACTTCATCGAGGTCAAGCTGGATTTATCAGAATTATTCTAGCAGGTTCCAATCAGATTGTTCTCACTACCTGGGGTAGAAGCTGCAGTGGAGGGAAGGTGTTGGGTAACTTGAACAGCCAGCTCTGGGTCAGAGCGTCCACCCCCAGGGTTCTGTTCCCCTGACAAAAAAAAAAAAATGTAATTTCATGTTGGCTGCCATGGCAAATAGGTCTATGTTTGCCCATCCACACCTGGCCATGATCAGAAGGAAAACCTACTCATTCAGAGCACATTCTGATTGAGACAGAGGGGTTCTGCTTAGAAAATCAGCCACCGCGTTTGATGTTCCTTTTAAGTGGACTGCCATGAGTGAATTGACCATTTATTGTAGTGGAGTCAGGCAAGAAAGGACTAGTTTCTGAAGCTTCTCAGAACTCGTGCCCCCTGGTAATTCAGATATGTCACAGTAGTGACATTAGGGTTGATTCATAGCCTTGCGCTTAAAAACCCCAAACCAAGCTAGAATGATTCCGCATGTGCCTAGACATGGTGTCCTGCATGTACATGGCACACGCGCAAAGTGCACTAAATGACTTGCGCACCAAGCGAGCACAAAGTTTCTCTTCAGTTGCCTTCCACCTGAAATTCTGCCGTAAGTGGCACTGCCCCATGTGCTTTTGGTTGGCCAGGCCCTTAACTGGTCCCAATGACCCCTACCATATTTCTCCCTTCTTTTCTGTTTCTCAATTTTGATTTTGTCTCTCCAGCTTCTGAGTTTTAGGCGATTCTCTATTGCTCATTTCGCAGTGTATTCCCTATCAGGTGATTTGACAGGTGTGGTAAAGTGTATAAAAATGTCATAAATGGTGTGTATTTCTCCCCTGCTAGGCTGTATCAGGCAAGATCCATGCCGGGTTTTCAGGACCCAGGTCACTTTCCCCAATCCTTTTCAGGTTTGTTCCCTGGTATCAGGCCGTGCACAGGTGATCAGGCTGATTGCAGGGAAAGCCTGAATAAAAAGGAGCCACACAGCCTGTCAGTTGTCTGTTGACCAGCCTGTAGGAGGGAGCCCAGGCTGAAGTGCACAAGTGGTGAACAAAAGGACTGTATGCAAGCTGAAGGACTTGGCTTTTGTGCCCCTAACCGTGGACTTGTGGGGATGAGCAGTGGAGGGCTTGTATGCCCTGCAAATTGGACTTAACTTACCTTGGAGTTACAGCTTGCTTGATTTATTGCATTGATGCTGCAATCCCTGAAGTAAGTGATAATTTGCATTTGAACACTTTATTTGCTTAATAAAGCAAGTTTTGCCGTTGAACATCTGTTGTCCGTGTCACTGCCATTCGCCCAACTGCTCACACAGTGTATTTGTCAACTTACTAAAACAAAACTTGCGCCTGACATTTTCATTGCTAAAAACATGCTGGAAGCTGCCGGCATGTGTTTTAGGAAAGAAATAAGTCTGTTAGTGAGTGAAGTCAGCTGTTTACTCAAGCTTTTTGCTGGAGGAAAATGTACACATTTGCTCCCACTTTTCTACCCTCTAATAACTCCATAATTCTGGCGCTGACATGCGCATGTGGAAAATTACAGATGCATGTTTTCGCATTGCCGTAAATTTCTGCCTTACAAAAATGTGCTTCAAATTTAGACGACCATGAATCAGGAGGATCAAAGCACAGATTGTCTGAACAGATTTGTACATATTTTCCTCTTATCAGAGGCTAGAAATATTCTCACAACTTCCTTTACAGCCTGGAGTTCCCTGAAATGTGACGATGCATTCCTTGCTCTCCACAGTTTCTGGAACACTCCCCTGATTGCCCCAGAAATGCTTTAGCAATTCTGGTTGGAACGAGGTACCATCGGAGCTTGTACCAAGCTTCAGTTGTTTTAATGAAGTCTCTAGTGGAGCCTCTGGCCAGTTTCCACCCAAATCTCCAGATCCATTGTGATGTTAAGGTCTTTCTCCCAGGCTTGCATATAAGGAAGCTTCATGGGAGGGTCACACAATGTCTCATATACCAGAGATATTATCCCAGGCCAATCAGGTGAGACAGAAAGGTAATATTCAAAAGGTGATTTAGTGACCAAGATAGGGCTCCCTATCCCTTAAGCTAACCTGGAAGTTAAAAATGTGGCTGGCTCAGTTGGAGGAGGTCTGAAGGTTTTACAGAAATATCTAAAGTCCTCCTTTTTGAAGAAGATAACCAATGCAATAGAGTAACTGAAACGTTTCTCAGGGATGAGCAATCCTAACAAAGACTGGGGTCCCACAACCCCAGATGTGCCACACCGCCCAGAGCAAAAATTAGCACCACTAAATATTATACAAAAGTGAAAATCTTTATTGAATATATACTATTTACATCTCCACATTTATTTTAGACATTTTAAAAAAATCTTAAAAAACATATAACAACACTGATCTGTAGGAAGGAGGGAGGAGAGGGGGAAGGAAGTTTAGAGACTATAAATTGTTGAATTACTGCGTACTGGGAACAAGCCACATGTGTGGTAACACAATTAAATAATATTAGTCATATGTAGCCCAGTAATGAATTATACTAGTAAGACCGGCTATACCTGCGCCCTACCTAACATTACTCTAAAGATTATAACCGTGTAAACCTTAATTACCTATTGCCTTGATTCTAATAACCAATGTAAAACAAATAATCATATATACAATATGAAAGTGCTTAGTGCATAGTGCATGAATTAAACTTCTAAATAATAATTTTTTACAAAGAGAGAACCAACCAGGGTGACCAAGAAACAAAAACAACAAACAGTGCAAAATCTTACTGTGAGCAGACAGCCGGAGCAAGTGTCTCAAACCCCCTCAACTCTCAGTCGACGCGTTCCGTGACGTCACACGTCACTTCCTCAGGACAATGTCCTGAGGACATTGTATATATGATTATTTGTTTTACATTGGTTATTAGAATCAAGGCAATAGGTAATTAAGGTTTACACGGTTATAATCTTTAGAGTAATGTTAGGTAGGGCGCAGGTATAGCCGGTCATTACTGGGCTACATATGACTAATATTATTTAATTGTGTTACCACACATGTGGCTTGTTCCCAGTACGCAGTAATTCAACAATTTATAGTCTCTAAACTTCCTTCCCCCTCTCCTCCCTCCTTCCTACAGATCAGTGTTGTTATATGTTTTTTAAGAGATTTTTTTAAAATGTCTAAAATAAATGTGGAGATGTAAATAGTATATATTCAATAAAGATTTTCACTTTTGTATAATATTTAGTGGTGCTAATTTTTGCTCTGGGCGGTGTGGCACATCTGGGGTTGTGGGACCCCAGTCTTTGTTAGGATTGCTCATAATTGCGCATACACTAGCCTTTGAGCCAGCACACTATTATTGATATACTGACCATAGATGGTGCGGCCCTTGTATATATTTCTTGAATAGTTTCTCAGGGATGAACGAGTTCCCAAATAAGGGTGCTATATGTTTAGATCTCAAGAAAAAACTCAAGAAAAAATCCCATATTTTGATTGAACCTGAGAGTGCTGGGCATAGATTCAGGGGTCTGTTTTTGGAGGTATCCACATGAGATGCAGAGGGGTGGATGGGTAGGCTGTCGGTTCAATTCAAGTCAGTTTGTGGTCCTGAATAAAATCCTAGCCACATATAGGTATTTTAGGATATTGGGGGCACTTAGGCCACCCCTGGGTTTGGTAGTGTATAGGGTACGTTGGGAGATCCATCTTGGTTACCCATGCCAGATGAAGTTAAGAATTTTAGATTTTCAGGTCCTTGGTAGGAATAGAGATAGGAAGGGACCTAAGGAAGTAAAGTAAAGTAGTATGATAATTGGTTAGGAGTCCATTGGAAAAGAGGACTGTATGTTATTGATCTCTGTTTGGGGGAGATTGATATTCATAGCTTCCAATTTGGAATCGTTGATTACCAAACCAGAAAGCGCAGAGAATGTTTTTAAGGTTTTAAGTAAGTTCGGTAGGGATATCAGTGGGTTGAAGATATATGGCTTGATGCAGAGCCTCCCCGTTCACTTCTCCCGTGCGTTTTCCCGTTGGTTTTGGGCTTTGATCGGGTCAGGAAAGGGTGCTACGTTGATTTTAGTGTGCGTTTATGCGCTCAGGTGTGCGCTCAGCCGCCTTTCCGATTGTCGGCTCGCACGAGGCTGTTTCCCGGCAAAACGGACGCCTCGTTCATTGTTCCGTTTTTTTCAGTGATGCAGAGCCTTGTTTTCCGATTGAAATCACCCTAATGAAACGGGGCCGCCGAGCCTTCACTTACGGCAAGTCAGAGCAGCCGTATTTGCACTCGGGCAATAATATGCAGTCCTCTGTTGGAGCACATCAGCGGCGCCAGCTCCGCGGTCTTGTCCTGCTGAGTATGGCAGAAACCAGGCTGCACCTATTTGAGCTCACCCGCCTTACTGGGTATGTGTATGAAACTTGTATTGGTTGCCCACCCTGTCTTTTTTTTTTTTTTCCCTTAACACACTATTTGGTAATTTTTTTGTTAGTATATTTTTAGCCTAATTTTTTAACTTTAAATTAAATGGGTTAAGTGATCGAACCCTATTGCATCATGTTCTTGCCCTCTTATGTAAGTAGTATTCCCCAGACTTTTTTAATGAGTGTACAGGTTGGTTGTGCATGTAGGCTCATTACAAATGTCCTTTACTCCAACCCTACCCCGCTCACCTATTTGTCCCTCTTTTCTATTGTTGCAATGCACACCTTTTTTTTTTTTTTTGGGTTTTGTTTTTTTTTTGTTTTTTTTGGGGGGGGGGGGAAGACTCTGGCTATCCTTTGTTCCCCTGGCTGCTGACCCCAATCCTGCACCCATCTTCACAGGCAGAGGAGCCCTACAATACTGCCCCCAGGAGGACTCGCTCTGTGGTGGAGCGAGCCTTTGGTCTCTTGAAGATGAGGTTCTGTTGTCTTGATCAGACTGGGGGGGCACTACAATATACGCCTGCAAAGGTCATTAAACTAATCATGGCTTGTTCCGCTTTAAGAGAGGGAGTCTGCCATTTCTGAGTAAAGTCTCAGTAAAAAGGGTTTCACACAGTGGGGCATCCCGATCTGGGATTACCAGGGGGAAGACCAGTGGCTGCTCTGGGTTTTGTTCTGCTTTATGTGAGGGAACCTGTGTTACTTTAATAATAATGTAAAGGAGGTGGGTTATTCCATCCTAACCTGATTTGGTCATGATGTTTTAAAGCAGGCCAAAACCCATGTAACCCAGCCCTTTGGAGTGTGAAGAAATCCAGGGTTGGGTTACAGGCATCATGTCTCTGGGGCATTCCAATTTGGGATGTCCTGCACGTCACTGCGGGGGAACGTCAGAGCTATACCAGGAGCTATGCCATCTTTACACAGGAGCAGGACGACATCATCATGGATGTGAGTATGCGAGCGTGCGTTTATGTGCGCACACACATTCCTTATAATAAAAAAACAAAGTGCAAGAATAGTCTGAAACAACTTAGTTTGTCACGTTACATACCAGCCCACCTTAGTTTAACACATGTACGCAGCTACAAACTAGCCTACATGCAGATAGCAGAACTAGGGCAATGTGAGGCAGCAAGAGGTTAATAAAGTGACTTTAGTTAGGCCAGGAAACTTGTTAATGTATTTTGTGGATTAATGGTGGGTCCTTGTATCTTTTTTTAACAGATGATGCTGCGGAATCGTTTTTTAAGAGTTTGGGCTTTTCATTAAATCCCGCTGAAGGTCCGGTTTAAAAAGTGCCCCAAAAAAAACACGCCCAACCAAACCATAAAAACAATGCTAAACTAATGTTGTTTATCATTCACAGATACTAGAAAACCACAGGCACAAGACCCCGAGGCCTAATGTTTTTTATTTTGCATTAAAATTTTAATTGTTTTTTAGTTTTGGCAAAAAAAAAAAAAAAATATGAAAAATCCAAATCCCCAAAAAAATAAAAACAACGTTTGAATTAAAAACAAATAAAAAGATTTGGTGTGTTGTCTTTCCTGCAAATGTACAATCACACAACATCATCACACATTTACATGACACAAAAGGTTTAGATATGGGACAATAAATCAAAAACAATCAGAAAGAATTAAGGTATGCATGAATGGCAAGGAAAGAAGGAACAACAAAAATTTAACAGAAATATATATATATGTGTCAAATTGGCAGTTGGTGCCATATGCATATTCCAATGGAGGTTTAGGGATGTGCGCTTGCGTGTAGCCAGATTGGCAACTGAAGAGCCATGGAGATGTAAGTATACTTGCTAAAACCACCAAAATGGAAGGTCAAATATGACGGAAACCAAGCAGGTACGTTCAAAAAGCCAGGAAAAATCAGGGAAAAACGGGCCGCCCGTGCGAACGTGAACGGGAGCCCCGATCAAATTGAAGGCACCCGAGAGAGCAAAAAAAGCTTTCCGAGTAAAGTGAAATTGATGGATCAGTTAGGGAGCCATTTCCGACGGAGGCTCTGCATCACATTTGAGCCACGATTCAAACGGGAGCCCCGGACAATCGGAAGGTTTTAAGGGCAGTTCAGAGGAGGCTCTGCATCAGGCCCATAGACCAGCAATCTGCAAATAAAGTGCACTTATCGCCAAACCACATACTCATAATGTCTGTATTTTGGTAGATAGTAGAAGCCAAGGGTTCCACTGCCAAAGCAAAGAGACCTGGAGACAATCATCATGAGATATTAACATTTTCTGACTGGAGTCTGTTTATAGAAATAGAAGCTTGAGTGCCTTAATATAAGTTTCCTAATATAGGGTCAGATGAGATTTCCTGTTCCAAAGCCTCTTTCTGTAGAGTGGATATTTGTTTAATTGAGAGCTTGGCAAACCAGGTTTTGGCGTTAATTTGGTAGAAGGCCGAGGAGTTAGTGTAAAGGTTTATATATAATTGGTGTCCAGAATTCCTGGCAAATCTTCTCTGAGTTTTGTGAGAAAGAGAGCCATCCATTAGTCTCTGTTTTGGTAAAGCAGAGGTTTTAGTTCTGGGGGTCATTTTTCTAGCTAGGAGTGAGCCAGGTCTATCCCCTAGGTATAGTACTTATGCTTTGCCCACACTAGAACTTTTTCTGCCTAACAGTAAGCAATCAATTGATATCCTCAGATTATCCATTTTTGGTCCTACTTTAGATAGTATGTCATTGATAAGTTTATTAGCCTGTCTTTTGTTCTGCTCACTACCTTTTTGTAAAGGCTTTATGGGTCATCCAGTTTGTTTGGGGGGGATATGTCCTGAGATTTATTCTTCTCAAAATATTCTGTAATTGCTTCTGAAATTTCTATTGGTATTAGAGGATGAGAAAGAAGTGATATTTTGAGCCACCACCTAAATGAGTTGGGCCTTTTACGTAAGTGCGCAATAGAACTAGAGATCAGGGTATAGTCAAATCAAGGGGTTTCAATTATTTTGCAGGTTGTTATATTAGGAACTATTTCTTTAGAGTAGGCCTAGTGGGCCTGGGGGGGCAGATATAGGCCCTGGTTGTAGGATTTAGCTCACTAGAAACATCTATTAAGTCAATAAAATTGAGATTTCTGGCCAACGCTCCACTGGAAGAAGAGGGAGGTCATTCTGGGAGAGCTTAGTGATGATTCATCCAGAACATGATTCAATGGGACATTGGAGTCCCCTGTCAACAGGAGGGTGCCTTCAACCAGTAGCAATAATTTTAATAAAGTCTAATTGGTTAGAATTAGGAGCACAGTAGCAAATGAACGTAACCATAGCATCAATTTGTCCCTTCACAAGAATATATCTTCAGTCAGGGTTCTTGACAATTTCTGCTGGGGAGAAGGACATAGATTTTAATTCTGAGAAGAACGTTGGGAACCTAATATGCAAAAATACTGGGGTGGATTTATGTGAGAAATGGGTTTCATGATGTCGGCCTTGAATTATAGAAGTTGAAGTTGAAAGCTTTGCATCATTTATTTGGTTAAATCCCTTTTTATTATGGGACATAGGACGTAGGATCATCTTAAAGAGGGGGAGCAGGGAGAAGTGATATAGTGTTGCGCACCACACGCCCCTTCCATACCATCCCCAGCTACTGACCAAAAAAGATAAAGGACAGATGGAAAGAAAATTTAAGGGTGTAATACACTGACAAAACCATTTGGAACAAATTGCAATACCTTGGCCGTGTTAGCTGGACCAAAACCATTGGCAAATGCAATTGTTACACTATTGTGTCGGGCTATATTTTGCACTGTCCTAAACGGTTTTCCGTTTTTAACTTGAAGAAGAAATGGCTGAGATATTGAGGTTTAAAGGTTCTCCTCATTATTTCTCTTGTGGCCCTTGGATTTGTAAGGCTGCATAATAATCATCATAATGGGCATGGTCTGCAAGATTACCAGAACTTGCATAAGACCCTCCTCCCCCCATTGCTAGGTGACATTGGAGCCTAGACCAGCACTCCCAGTAAGAGCATGCACGCACTCCCAAAGCCCATGCACACCCTGCAGGGGGATACGCTTGACATTTGTGCAGCCATATTGATGTTTGGTATCCATCTTGTGAAGGTGGTAAAGATCCCTTTAAGAATGGCTGTGAGATTTGTTCTGTTTTGTAGCAGAAAGCTTGAGACTGTCTCAAGGTTATATACTCGTGGGATGTTCCCTTGTAGAATTGGAGAACTTTGCATACTTGTGAGACTCACACTAATAAGTTTTGCAAGGGTGGTGGTCAGGGAGCACTCACAAAGGTTGGTGTCAGTTCTCACCCACGCTTGCATTGCTTTTAAAATATGTTTTGATTTCAAATAAACTAGATCAGTCTGTCAATGGTTGCATGCACTTCGTTACTCCAGCTCTGATCTCAGGCAGCTGCCGCTGACAGGCCTGGAGGCGTGGGAGAAGTCCAGTGTGTTGTCCAGCCAATCGTGGATTAAAAATTAGCTTTTAATGATTAAGCTTAAAAAATCATGATCAGCCCATCTGAAATATGTACATAACAGTCCGCACCTAATAGCTCAAACAAAGCAGATAGAAAATCCTTTGTGACGCGTTTCGAGCCACTGCGGGATCTTAATCATACAATAATTGAAACCACCATAGGCGCCAATATATGGGTGTACACTGTCAGCAACAACCAATAAAGAAAAAGGCACTCACCTCCATTACCGATCTAAGAAGCGTGAGACACGCCGTCCGAAACCCGGAAGAGCTGACCTCGATAGTAACTGACGTCATAGGAACAGACCTGATAGGACAGTCATAGACCAACTGCTGGACTGCCTTATGCGCTACAGGCGCACGTAGCTTACGCAAATGCCGTAATGGCAAATAATACACTAACTCCTGTGCTCTCCACGGCTGCTAACATTATAAAGCGTGACAGTCAGCCTAATGTAAAATAATTATTTTATAAAGGGAATTAATACCCCCCACCAATTGCAACATTACGCTCTTGGACGGCCACAGAAAACCCATACTGTATAAACTGTTCGCGTAACCAATATTGAGATGCCGCAGCCGGACATGACAGGTAAGGATAATACAATACATTGTTTAAAAGATTATAAAGGGGCACCCTGGAGTATCAAGCCTATAATTATAGCATATACGACCCTCGGCTGACTAGCTGATTGAAACCCCTATGGGCAATTAAACAGATTAAATACCCTACAGCTATCACTAAATAGATAAATATACTAAACAGAAAACTTAAAGGGATAACAAAATAATGAAAGATTTTTTGATCCAAAGAATCTGAACATATAAAATTAAATCACTGCCCAAACGTGTTCTCTGTACCATAATTGTTTGTGACATTTCATTAAAGTGGACCTACTCTTAAATCAAGGATAATACCTACCTAGGTCCAGTAAACAGCTCAATTGGCGGGATAAAAAATGAAGTCAGACTGATGCTTATAAAAAACAAAAATACCCAATATTGGCGCCTTACAGTGTAACAAACATTGAAAAATAATTACTATACATAAACATTAAAACCATATTTGCATTATATATTAAAATCAATTGTATATCCTCTGCTACACTGCTATATCGACCCCTATTGACAAAAACTTTGCCTAATAAATTGCACTACTCCCTTAAAAAGAAAAAATCTAGTTTTCTCTTACTTGTTATTAACCCTCTACAAACCAGTAAATAAAGAAAGGTCCAATCTGTCATTTAAGCCATCCGGATTACGCGTACCTAGTTTAAGAATCCATTTTACCTCCACTTTAAGGAGTTTTTTGTGGAGATCACCTCCCCTTATATTCGGAGAGACCTTTTCAATAACTGCCACTTTCAAGCTTGACGGATTCCCCTGGTGCATATTTTGACAATGTCTTGCTACATTTGATTTTGGCTGTTGGGACTTGCACTGGTAGATATGTTCCATAAAGCGGTGCTTCAATTTTCTAGTAGTGCACCCCACATATTGTAGGTCGCAGATCACACACATGACCAGATATACTATCCAGGAGGAGTTGCAGTTGAAAAAGTCTTTCATCAAAAAACTCTTCTTTGTGGCACTAGAAGCAAAGGATATACCCTTCTGTATGAACTTGCAGCAGGAAAATTTAATTTGCCCACACATAAAACACCCCTTGCAGGTCAACCATGTGGTAGACTCCTCTTTGTATGTTGGCAGTAAAGATGGTGACAGCTTATTCGCTAGCGTAGGTGCTCTCCTAGCTACCACCCGAACCCCACTCTCTAACCAAGGCTGTAGGTCAGGGTCTGTTTGTACTATCGGAAGATTAGAAGTAATTATTCTCCTTATTGCAGAGAACTGCTTGCAATAGGTCGTTACCATTGTTAGTTGAGCTGTTTTCTCCTTTTTCACATTCTTTTCAGCAAGTAGAGCTTTTCTATCAATTGAAAGTACCCTACTCTCAGCTCCTTGAATCTTTGCCTTCTTATAGCCTCTTTGTTCTAGCCTACTTTTGATAATGCTATATTATTTCATTTTATGCTGCTCTGTGTTACAATTCCTAGCTGCTCACAGGAACTCCCCATATGGTATTGCATCTTTGACATGTTGGGGATGGCAGCTGGTGGCATATAGTGTGGAATTACCAGCCGTGGGTTTCCGAAAGGTCCTGGTCTCAATAGTTGAACCTTCATCAGGAGAGGTCAGAATAAGATCTAAATATTCAATTTCTTTTTTCTGCAAGTTCCCAGTGAAAATCAGATTGAGGTTGTTTGAATTCAAGTATGTTAGGAAGTCCTCAAAAACAGTTGGTGGGCCTGTCCATATACAGATTAAATCGTCGATGTAGTGCCCATACCAATACAGATATTTCGAAAAGGATTGTTTATAGAGAAGATAGTATCCAGTTCCCACCATCCCATATAGAGATTCGCCAGGGATGGTGAGAAAGGAGCTCCCATCGAGGCTCCACACTTCTGCAGGAAGTAGTTCCCCTCAAAGTAAAAGTAATTATGACTTAATAGGTAGTCAATAACCATACCAAGAAACAAAATTTCCTCTTCTTTAAGGGTAGTGTACTTCTGTAACATGTACATTGTTGCAGTTATAGCTTTATCATGTGGAATACATGAATACAGCGAAGAAACGTCCATGGTGACCCAACATCCACCTCCCGGCCACTTAAGGCAACTTAATGGTTTTAGTACTTCCATAGTATCTTTAATGTATCCAGGGAGATACTTAACCAGTGGCTGGAGTATAGTGTCGAGCCATTGGCCCAGCTTTTCATTGAGACTGCCTATACCCGCCACTATGGGACGCCCCCGTGGGGGTCTCTCTGGTTTAAGGATTTTTGGCAGGTGGTGGAAGATGGGAGTGATAGGATGTTCAATCTTCATCTTCTCTACCAGATCTTCATTAAGCATACCTAAAGCCAATCCTTCCTCCAATACCATTTGCAAATCCTTCCCCACAGGGGGGCGTGGGAGGCCAGGACCCCATACGGCCCCAACACACCCGAACACCCAAAGCACATGCACTCCAAAAGCGCACGCATGCCTGCACTCCAAAAGCGCACGCATGCCTGCACTCCAAAAGCGCACGCACGTCCGCACTCCCAACGCTCATGCGCGCCCACACTCCAAAAGCGCCCGCACTCCTGTGCCTATACGTATGCCTGCACACCCAAATCACATGGACGCCCGCACTTCCAAAGCACATACATGCCCACACTCCCAGTCATCTAGCTAAGTTGCTGGGTGGTTAAGCAAATTGGTGGGTGGGCAACTAGGTGGATTGGAGAGCAGGTAGTTAGGGGGAGGCTGCCAGTGCTGGCGAGGTGGAAGGGGGCAAAGGCCGCATCGCTCTCTCCCAACATTGGCTGGGGAGAGGTGGAAGGGGGCAGAGGCTGCAGCTCTCTCTCCCGGCATCAGCCCAGGAGAAGAGCGAGGGAAGGGGGGCAGAAGCGGCAGTGCTCCCTCCTGGCATCAGCCTGGGAGGAGAACGGGAAAGGGGGGGAAGATACAGTGCTCTTTCCTGGCAACAGCCCGAGAGGAGAGGAGGGCAGAAGCTGCAGCACTCTCTCTTGGCATCGGTCGGAGAGAGGTGGAAGCGGGCGGAGGCTGCAGCATCAGCCTGGGAGGAGAGCAGGTGAAGGGGGCAAGACACATCACTCTCTCCGGCATCAGCCCGGAAGGAGAAGGGGGGTACGGGGGCAGAAGCGGCAGCGCTCTTGCCTGGCATTGGCCTGGGAGGAGAAAGGAGGACACAGCATCTCTCCCGGCATCAGCTATCAGCCCAGGAGAGAGTGAAGGAAGGGTGGAGGGTAAACAGGCACTGCTCTGAACAAGGAGGAGGAGGGGCAGGACATTACGAGGGGGAATTAGACATTCTGCCATGTCTGGCCAAGCTGATTGGGGATGGAATGAAAAACCGAATGTCATTGGATGAATATATTTCAGCCATTTCTGCTGCAATTTAAAAATAGAAAACAGTTTAGGACAGTGCCAAATGTAGCCCACCAAAATGGTGGAATAATTACCTTTGTCTGCAGTATCCCTTTAAGGAACTAGATAACATTTGTGAGCTTAAACTGTGTAGCCCAGGTCAAAAAGGTGTGTAAAAAAAGTGAATAATAATAAAGTAAATAAAAAAGGAATGTCACACCATAGGCAAGTCCTGGGTCTGTCCTCCAGAGGGCAGGTAATCATCTCTTATCCAGGAAGTAGTAGAGAGCCTTCGGAAACTGGCCGCCTGTCTCATTTTCCTTCTTGATTTTGCCACAGAATTAGGGACGGTAGGTCTGCTTTGGTTTGGGTTGGTTGGCGCAGTGGCGCTGTCAGTCAAAGTGTGTTTTTTAAACTTTTCTGAGGTCTGGTGGTGGTCTCTAGGGATTCTGGAGTATCATCCCAGATCTGCAAGAAATAGGCTTGCAGGGGTCTGGAATGAAGCTGCAACCAAGGTATTGCTGGAATCATTGCAGTCATGAAAACTAGAATCTACATGATCTTCCTGAGGTTAACCTCCTCTGCTAAAAGAAAACTCAGTATCTCCGAAATTATTTTCTCCTGTTTCTCTAAGGGCAATGGGATCTTCCTGCAGGTGACCCAAGGATTTGCACTTTCTGCATGGAACCAGACAGGATTTCTCCTTGTTGATTATCCAACTGAGCTTCTGCAGGAGTAATAAAGTCAGTGATAGGCTTTGAAGCAGAATAGTCTCGATGTTGCCTGTTAATGAGAGATCATCCAAATAGGGTTATATTGACACACCTGTTGACCTCAAGCAGCACATTGTCCCTGCCAGAACCTTTGTAAAGATCCTCGGGATCCTGCCAGATAATATTCCGAATGGGAGTGCTTTGTATTGCCAGTGCAGAACCTCCCCTCCCAGCATGACTTCAAACCTTAGAAACCTGCGATGCTCCTGGGCAATTGGAATATGCAAATGAGCAACCTACAGATCTATCATGATCATTAGCTCTTGGGGCTAATCGATTCCATTCAGAACCTAGTGTAACACAAAACAGGATTTAAATGTTTTAAATTTAAAATCATGCGGAAAGCTCCCAAGGTTTTCTGCAGGAGAAAAACATGGAAATAGAATCCCTTCCCCTGTTCCATCACTGGTTTGAGATTGGTTCCATCATCTTTTTTTCTTGTGGAGCTCCTGGATGACACGTGGGAAGGCAGCTTTTTCCCCCTGGTCGAGTAGCAATCGAGTGACCAGGAAGACTTCTGGTGGGTTCTGAAGAAATTCCAAATGATAACCCGAAGCAATCAACTGTAGAATAAATTGATTCTGGGTGATCTTTTGCCACCCGACCAGAAAAAAGTCAGTCTGACCCCACCGGGAACTTTGCAACAGGACCGAAATGTATCTGCTTAGGTAGGAGGGTTACAAATCAGGTTAGGTTTGCCTGCCCCCTCGTGTTGCCCCCAATGCTTTTTTAGGTTATGGCTGCCTGATGGAATGTAGCATATTCAATAGGGTCTTATTAGGCATGTCCCATTCAATGTATGCTTTCAAGTTGTTTAGCCATGCTTCCAGGTACCTGGCTACACAATCTGAAGATTGGGCTGGTCAATCTGAATGTCAATCCACTAGCATCCCAGATTCTTCAAAATGGAGATCCTCAGATCTCAAGACCTGAGCGAGTGAGGCATCTTGCCTGGGACACTTGGCTCACAGCTCTGCCTCTGACTCCTAAAATGGTAATTTTCTTATTACTGAACTGGGCAAAAATATATTCTTCTCCAGAAAAAGCCATTCTCTTTTCATTACATATAGAAGTAATGCATGAACAGGAAAACCAAATCCCAAAAAGGCTTGCACAACCCCCCTAAATTATAATTAAGATAATAGTGGGTGCTGCTCCCAGGCTCAGAGAGCCATACATGAAATGCTACAAAAACAACAAGGGAGGCACTCCAATGCCAAAATCAATATCAAGCTTTATTTAATAACTACATCCACAACATATACAAATAGACATATTAAAAGCACATTAAAAAACATATAACAATACCACACAGGACATACAAACATACAGGATGCGTAAGCGGTGGGGAGAGAAATTAATAACCCACCATAGTAATACAGCAAACATAGAATCCATATATCAAGTAAATCCAATATCTATATTGTGCAGAGTGCAAAATAGTGTGCAGAAATGTGCAAGAATAATATAACGATACCTCAATAAAGTGCATTCGTGACAATATTATATAGCCAACAGTCATTAACCATCAATCTCAAGGCCAAAATACCACAGCAGCACAAAGTGCTGTCCCTAAAGAAAAAACTTCAATATAAAAACAATGTTCCCTAAAAATTATACCAAAACAATGGAGTCTCCACAACGCCTGCTGACATCCAGAGCCACACGTGGGCAAACTCCCACTTCCTCAGATTCTGTGCTTGCTGCATTACTATGATTAATTTCTCTCCCCACCGCATCCTGTATGTTTGCATGTTCTGTGTGGTATTTGTTTTTTTTAATGTGCTTTTAATATGTCTATTTGTATATGTTGTGGATGTAGTTATTAAATAAAGCTTGATACTGATTTTCGATTTTGACATTAGAGTGCCTCCCTTGTTGTTTTTGTAGCATGAACAGGAAAACACTTTTCCTTTTTGGCCATTAACTGACAGAGGTTGCTCAACAGACACTTTGTGCATCATAAATGTCCTGCAAAAGTGCTTAGGTATCTTCAGAAAACTTGCTCTTGCTTGGTCAGGATGAGCTTTCATCCTCAGAACCGGACACAAACCCTTGGTTAAGAGAATCTTCATCTGAAGAGGCCATTCCCTCACTATTTTCACTCTCTTGCTGCTGGACAGGAACAGATGCAACAGAAGGGGTAGGAGCTGGGAACTGGGGCCCTGGAAATGGACAATGTGGCCAGAATTGTTGATCTGCAAACTTCCAAAGTGCTAGTCTTGTCTGCTTTATGTTGCTCAAAACAACCAAAAAAGGGAGTCCCACTTTTCCCTAACCCACCCAAGCAAACTCGTGGCACCACCAACTATCTTGATACATCAAAGTTTATTACAAAATAGTAGTACATGACAACAAACACATTAAAACCATACCAGTTAAAAAAACATATACACAACATGTATCCTCTCCAAGGAATGAAGGGAGGGGCAGGGTAAGATACCACCGGTTAATAATACAATTAATAATAAGGACCCTAGGGTGACTGAATACTTATATGGGTTTGGGTCCGCCTTAATCCTGACTATGCCTCGTCCATAAACAATCATATATCTATGTAAGTGCTTGTGTGCAAAACTATAATAGCATACTTAATCCTATTCTAATACGAACCTCTACATATATAAAGTGCCAAGTGCTCATATATAAACATAACTCATGTGCAATACTATATTTAAACCTCTACTTCAATCAAGAGAACAAAGCCGGATGGAGGAAAAAAAGTATATATATAAAAAGTATATATTGTTGCTGGTGCGGTCTCAGCAGAGTTTACTGCTTTATGTTGCTCCCGAAATTCATTAGGTAACTGGAAATGTCACTGACTATTCTATGTTCTAGGCAGACAGGCTATGTTCCAAGAGTCTGGTAAAATCGTGGAACAATAAATAGAGAGCCTAGGGATCTTAGCCTTCTGATCCTTAGGTCTGGAAGGTCCATCTATGTCCTTCTCTTTCTCTTTTTCAGACAACCCAGCTTAGAATAGTCAACTCCTGTGTTCAAGACTGCAGTATGCCATACCTACATCTTAAGGACACAGGGCACTTAATTGATGACAGTTTCTTATCTTGGACATAGAGCAGTGATTCAAAAGAGGTTAATAAGAAGCACTTTATGATGAAGTCATTGTAACAAGGTGGTGGATTAGCCATCGCCTTTGTTACACTTATTGTACCAAATAGGCCAGTTGATTTAGATCTCATTTGCAGGGAAAGCAGTTAGGGTGTCTTGGAACTAGGTGTCATCATGCTGCAAACATGGGTAATAGTGGAAAAAGACAAGGACAAGGCTTGGGTGGTATGTAAGACTGAGAACCAGAGCTGCAGAAAGATGCTGTCAGGGTTGGCTTTACATCAATTGATACAAAGGAGGGGTGGCAGCCGCTGAGACCATTTTATAACTAACCTGGGAGGTGCACGTTAGCAGGGCAATTAGGATACAAAAGTCTTAAAGGAGCCACAGCACTCAAACCAGTTAGCTTGCTGACCAACCTACAATCTGTATCTAAACTTGGTTAAAAACAGAGGGCTCGGTCACACACATCTGCAGAAGTATGCTTAAGCTGCACCTCCAGCGCCAAGGTGCCCCTGTGAGGTGCAGTCCTAACTCTAATCTCTGAGAGCCCCATTTGGGACATACAATGCAATAGATAAATTGGGAGCAGGCTTACCTGAGGTTGCCCTAAACCTCAAGTGCAAGCCATGGGGTGGAAGGGTCAAAGACCTTGCAATACAGCCTAGACCCCACACCCCATGAGCATGCACAAATTCAAAAGAAACAAAGGAGGGGTGGCAGCCGCTCAGACCATTTTATAACTAACCTTGGAGGTGCACGTTAGCAGGGCAATTAGGATACAAAAGTCTTAAAGGAGCTACAGCACTCAAACCAGTTAGCTTGCTGACCAACCTACAATCTGTCTCTGGACATTTGAAATGTATAAAGAACAGGGCCTCTGTCCCCGGGGGCTACGGGTACAAATATTCCCAGCGTGGGAGCCCACAAATTCTTTCAGGGCCCTATGGGAACAAGGACTTGCAAAATGCTCTATAATTTTAATGGACATGTTGATTGAGCATGACAAAGAACTGTTACAGAAGGTCAAATCCCGTATAGGGGAACTAGAAAGGTCATTAGAGAAATTTTACCAGGAAACCCTAGTGACGCCATTTATGCAAAGCACTCAGAATGAAATCTCTAAACAAGAAGAAAAAATAGCGGAGGGCAAGAGAAGAAAGTTCATGAGGGACAAATATGATGTTAGCCAACAGAGAGTATATAGATGGCAGCACAGGGGCAACCAGCGGTATATCCCAAAAAAACGGGATTTTGAACCAAAAGAGAAATATTACAACACTAGGAGTGGGATAACCTCGAGAAATAGCCTCTCACAATCTCAGAGCTCTTTTTTGCCTGATACCACTGACGAATTAGACGGGCGGGGGGGGGGCAATCGAGAAGGAAGAGGAGATCGGGGGGTGAGACTGAGGGACCGCAAAAAATGGGGGTACGGCAGACAGACACATCTACCCCCTCGGTAGTTCTACCGAGCGGTCCAACAGACCCTATTGAGATACAGGCCCCAGGGTAATTTATGACATGCCCCACGGATTGCTCACCTGAACAAGAACGTGACCCCCATCTTCAGATTATTAACCTTACCGACATTCCATTAACCAGGGATGAGAGGTCCGTATTGGCAAGGGGACTCTCTTTCTCCCCATCAAGGAACCTAGATAAGTTCGAAGTCACTAAGGAGATTTTTATGTTTTGCAGACAACTCCTTCTCAAAAAGCATTTTGCCAATGTACAGCGACATAAGGATGGTATCGATTGGGACTCTGAGGCGCTACAGATGTTAGTGATCTTAGAGTCTTAGAGGAATTGAACAACCAGGCTGAGGAATCAAAGGGGCACCCATTGAGAAAAAAAGTCTACCTTCACCCCTTCGTTCTCATTTAGTCCAGCAATTCTAATATTCTTCCAGCTGGTGAGTGAGGACGTTAAAAAATCTCCCGGTTCAGGGGGGCAGATATAATATCAGCAAGGGGGAAAGACGAGCCCTGTAGAACTTGCAGCAACGGAAAGATATAGTAATTAAGGAGGTCTATATGGAAGAGGTGCTAAGGCAGCTCAATGATTCTAGGTACTATGAGAGATTGCCCTTCAATCCAGGATTGAGATACAAACAAGAAATTGATCAGTTGCTAGACCAAGCACTGGTGGATAAGGCCATTGACCAGAAGGAATGTGCTTTTTGAAGGTGGAATGTTCGGTGACCCCCCTTTTATGTCCTACCGAAGATGCATAAGGACCGTCAGAAACCACCTGGACGTCCAACCGTCTCCGGCATTGGCTCATTGACGGAACACATCTGCATGTGGGTGGACAGCTTTTTTCAGTCTCACGTGGTAGGTCTCGCTTCCTATTTGCGCGATTCAGTAGATCTCCTCTTTAAATTAGACTCGGTACATTTACCGAGGAGCTGCCTAATGGTGACATGTGATGTTGAGGCCCTCTATTCGAACATCACACATGAAAATGACATGCGTACAGTTAATTACTTTTTGAGCATGGAAGCCAACTCACACCCCACACAGAGACAATTTGTTCTAGACGCTCTAAAATTTGTCTTGGAGCATAATTATTTTGTCTTCCACAAATGCCATTACAGACAAAAGATGGGAGTGGCAATGGGCGCAAGGTGTGCCCCCTCTATCGCCAACCTATTTTTGGGGTGGTGGGAGAGGAAGAAGGGCGAGCCCTTGGACCTATACAACTGGTATATACAATGGTTTAGGTTTATTGACGATATCTTGTTCTTGTGGGAGGGCATTCAAGCTGAATGTGATGACTTTCTTTTGATCTTGAATAATAATGATCTAAATATTAAATTGACGTCATATTCATCCACAGAAAGCATCACATTCCTGGATCTATGCCTCTTGCTAAAGCCGGATGGAACGCTAGAGAGCACCCTACACCGTAAAGATACTGCCACCAACAGTCTTTTGCACTTTGACAGTGCACATCCAAATCACCTAAAAAGAGGGATCCCTGTGGGCCAATTTTTAAGGCTAAGACGCAACTGTACTACTAACAAGGAATTTGAAAGACAGTCAGTAAGCCTGAGAGATTTAGGGTCCGAGGGTACCCAAAGAAGACCCTAACAGTAGCCATGAGAAGGGCAAGTACCTCAAGGCGCACTGACCTACTACAAAAAGTGGAACGGACAACACAATAGAAGAAAATGGGTGTGGTCACGAGGTTCAACCAACAATGGGGAGCTGTCAGAACTATCTTGTCACGCCATTGGAACATCTTGAAGAGCGATGGAGATATGGCCGGATGGATACCGGAAGCACCCCGGCTGATAGCCAGAAGAGCTAAGAATATAAGGGACCAGCTTTGCCACAGCCACTTCTCACGCTCAGAGGAGTCATGGCTAACAACTTTAAGCAGTCAAGGTTCTGCACCTTGTGGCACATGCTCCATCTGCAAACACATGCAGAAAACCAAAGAGGTAACCAATATCTTCACGGGTTACAACTTTAGATTGAAGGACTTTATAAACTGCAACACCAAGTCGGTCATATATCTAATTAAAAGTTCTTGCCCCAAATTTTATATAAGGGAGACAAAGAATGCCCTGAAAAACAGGATCCAATCGCACCTTTCGAACATTCGGCTGGCGGCCCGGGATCAGGAAAAAGGTAAGACTCTGACCTCTGTGGCCAGACACTTTTTGATCCAACACAATTCAAGTGTTCAATATCTGGTAGTGATAGGACTGCAGAGGGTAGGCTGTATTGCAAGGTCTTTGACCGTTTCACCCCATGGCTTGCACTTGAGGTTTAGGGCAACCTTAGGTAAGCCTGCTCCCAATTTATCTATTGCATTGTATGTCCCAAATGGGGCTCTCAGAGATTAGAGTTAGGACTGCACCTCACAGGGGCACCTTGGCGCTGGTGGTGCAGCTTAAGCATACTTCTGCAGTTGTGTGTGACCGAGCCCTCTGTTTTTAACCAAGTTTAGAGACAGATTATAGGTTGGTCAGCAAGCTAACTGGTTTGAGTGCTGTGGCTCCTTTAAGACTTTTACATCAATTGATAACAATTGTCATATATATATATTTATTGTGGCGGTATGTCACAGTAATGCAGAGTTGGATTTTCACTAATAAAGGGTTGCCGGTTAGCTATAGATAGATTTTTATGTGCAGGTGTGTTTACAATTGACCGGGCACTATGCAAAACCCGGTCCGTGGTGGCAAGCACCCTCTGGCTTTTGAAGTCCAGATTTAGGTGTTTGGACCACACGAGGGGGGGGGGGGGGCACTGCAGTATGACCCCAACAAGGTTATACCAAAATTTTAATTTACGTTTTTTAACAGGGACCACACGTGCCAGAGTGGCACAACTGAGTGTCAGGGTCCTTCAGTTGGTGGGCGGAATGCAGGAGCTGCGCAACCCGTTGGGGACCACAGATGAAGAATAATGTTCAGTGGCCTGCCATTGCTATGTATTTTGTTTTTTATAGTTGTAAAAATTGTACATTTTCTAAATTTTTTAAAATTTTAAATTTTATGATGGTATAAAAAAAAAAAATGTTACAGTGTCATTTCATTTACAAAATACATTAACACAAAACTAATGGGCCCAGAAATATTTAAAGATGAATATTCACATGACCGAGAAGTGATTTGGGTAAGTTTTAGGGGGCTAAAATGAGAAGTGGTTTGGGTGAGCTTTAAGGGTCCAAAAGGGAAGATGGAGGAGAGTGCTAAGTGATTTAGCTAAACATTGTAGTAGAAGTGAGGGTGGCAAATATGTAGGCAAGCACTTTAATGAGTTAAGTTTGTAGTGCGCAGGTGCAAGATGGTAAGGATTTCCGTCTGGACGAATATTTATTGAAAAAGGAAAACCGAATCGAACGGGAAACGTAAATGATTCGTTGGAGGATACGATGGGAAAAGGGCAAAAACGAAAGCCTACGTTGTAACATGTGAAAATGAAACGGAAAAGTCTGGATGGAAAATGACATCCTCGTAATTCGTAATCTGCCGTACGAACGGACGGAAACTTTACAGAAGGTTTTAAATGCATGCATTGAATCGCTCGAACGCTCATACGAGAACGGAAACATTTCACAAAAAAACAGATCGGCACAAAAACGGAAGTTTTTTTGTGTCTCTCTGAATCGAGGCTGTTGTTCCTCTTCCTTCTGCCACCCTATGTCGTATTTACCAAAAGCACAAATACCATCCTGACCATGATAAAGTACATAGTCTGTGTAAGTAAATAGAAATATTTTGAGCCTCTGCACTGCACTGGGCTGCATCATGCAATATTTTTTAAGTTGCACAATCGAGCGGCAGAAGTTTTGATGTCTTTGTTAGCAGAAAGCTCAGTGTTTGGCTTGAGGAGGTGTAGAAGTAAACCACTATTAAAGTAGGCCAATACACGCTAACTGGATGAGAGGCCATGCATGCGCCGTCGGAGTGAAAATGGTGAGTTAGATTGGGTAATCTGGGGGGTTTCTCACAGTGGAGCACGCCGGACCGTGGTGCCCAGGCGGTAAGGATCAAAGCGCAGGATAATCAAAATCCTGTGTTTGGTCCCTTTAACTGCCAGCCTACCTAGAGATTTTGTCACCCTCTGTTGCCAGACCAATTTTCACAATTTTGCGCTACACATGTTCAATTGTCATTTTTCAAGGGATTTCCCAGGAAAATTGTATATTGTTTTTTCAGCAGTCTGGGCTTTAACATGAAATGTCTTGTTTTTCATTTGTTAGTGTATTCTCAATATGTCTGGGTGAAATATTTGCAAAAACATTCTATTTTTTTACAAATTTTAGTTCTTTTTTGTAATGAAGTTTTTCAATAAACATCACATATCATGTAAAAGCCCAATTTTTCCTGGTTACAACGGTACTGCATATGTATTGGTACTCACCCTTTACTGTCCAGGAGACTCCCCCAAACTGAAACAGATTTTCAGATAAAATGAAACTGCTATGCGCACCTTGCAGTTTTTTTTTAAGAAAGTAAACCCTTTATGATTGAAATGCCCCCCACAAACTATATATTCTCTGGAAGTAAACACCTCAAGCTTTTTAGGTGTAACAGGCTTGTTATGGAAGTAATCCCTCAATTCATTCTTTGGTCACACAGAGTTTCCCTAAAATAGAATAAAAAAGCAGAATCAAAGCCACATTTCCTACAAAAAAACAATAAAAAACAAGTTAATGATGAAATTGCAATGTCCTCCCAACAGAACAATACCCAACATGCATAGGTACTGTCAAGCGAAGAGTTGCAAAACTGTCTGCAGACAAAGTGTGCACCTTGAACTTCTTTAACAGAAAAAATTACATTTGAAATACCCCCCATAAACCATATATTGCCTGAAAGTACACACGTTGAGCTTTCTAGGTGTACCCAGCTTGTTGAAGTGGGCACATATTACTGGAAGTCATCCCCTAAAGTTGCACAGGGTTGAATATGTAAACAAGAAAAAACAAGCTAAATCTTAAACTGCAGGTCCCCCTCAAACAGAACAATATCCAACATGCATAGGTACTTTTAATCCTTGTAACTGCCAGCCTACTTGAGATTTTGTCACCCTCTGTCAACAGGTCATTTTTCACTATTTTGCTATTATGTTCAACTGATTTTTGTAGGAATATACAGAAAAAAACTTGCGAGTTCAGGTTCCCAAACCCAAACATGGATTTCATACAGAAGTCTGTTATCGAGCTGAGCAGCTCATAAACCCACTTCACCTAAGGGTGTAGCAGCAGGAAGTGCTGCTGTAACTTACCTCGGACCACTATTCACCTTTTGGTCAGTGGCGGCGTCAGTTGGCAAAAGAAGTGTCTTCACTCATGGGAGCTGGTGGCTATCTTTCTGTAGCCCAGGCTAGGGATGTGCTTGGGTTCAGCCCCGAACTCAAACATTTATTACATTAAAATTTGAACAAATTTTAAGATATTAAATATGTGCCCCTTAAAATGTGTATTTAAATATTTGCCTTCAGTTCTGAACACATACATAACAGGCATTTATCCGTAAAACATTATTTGTATAAAAGTGTACTGTATGTGTTTAAATGCATAAAGATTTAAAGGGTCAGCTGAGATTTACAGCACAAAGTGTTTGTGCTTCAGCTCTATTATGATGACTAAATTGTTATGATTAGATTGACAGATGGAGTGGCTTGGTCATAGCCATCAGGTTTAACACAGGTGCAAGTAGAGGAGATCTTGCAGAGGGCATATAAATGAGCAGTTAAGCAGAAAGCAAAATCATATAATCTCTACGCTTAAAGGTTTTTTAGAAAAATAATCATTATTGTAATGTTTTGTTTTGCAATCTTGTTGTCCCATTACACCACTAAAACGCCAATGAAAAACATACATAAAAAAAATAATTGACAAAATGTAAAGCCAGTTAAAAAACAGAATAATCAGGATCCAGACACGAAAAGGAAAGAATTACAAATTGTTGCTTCCAAACAGGATTCAATCAAGTGAAAGAATGTGCTTTTGTGACTGACAGTTAGATAGAGACACTGTGGCTCTATGAAGTAATGAGAAGGTCACATTTACATGGGAGGGTACTGTGATCATTCCGGATGGCTGGAGAATTCCTTTCACAGAGAGCTGTGTTTGCAAAATAACACTAAGAACTTTGTGCTTCTTGAGTCCCTGGGCCAAAAAAGAAAGAAAACCTTCCCAGGCAGTTCTGATAATCTGGTATATAACGGTTTTATCTTAATCAACAGATGCCTCAATGGCTAATAAAGAAGCCTTGTTCAGTCCATAAGGTCACAAAGCTGTTTCCATTAAAATATTGCACATATGTATAGAGCCAACTTCTGCTGCCTGCTTTTAAACCGGACCTTCACCATGATTTATTGAAAAGCCCAAACCCTTAAAAAACTATTCCCCAGCATCTAAAGTTAATATATTACGTTTTTAGTCACTTACTTATTATTCTTTCCCCCACCTGGCTGCAACAGCTGGGGTCAGGAAAAGGTCAGCAATCCCAGAATGCGGAGCAGCACAGTCAGAAGGTACTTCCTGTTTGCAGGCTGCCTGATGTTCCATGAGCCGCCATCTTAGATGTTTAAAGGCTCATAACATGCAGTAGATGCAGGTAGAATGATTTTTAATGTGCGAAATCTGTATGTACAGGGTGTGGGAAACATATAAGATAGACTCTTATTCAGAGTGAATGTCCGCTTTAATTGTGCCTATGTAGACATATTTTTCACTTTAATCTGTGTCGAATCATAAATTTTAGCAGCATGTCTAATTGCTGCTTATATTAATATTGAAATCTACAGATCAAATGTGCTTTACCAAAAATTAATTAATAAACATTAAATATTTGTTGGATGAAGCAATTGATTGCACTTGTGCTGTAACTTGTGTGTGGTTATCTGTGCCGAACTGGACTGAACACTACGTAGGATCAAGATTGTTGCCTACCCTGAGTAATTAGGCAATTTTAGTGTTGCATGGGTAATAAGTAATTTAGATCCATTGGTTGCCTCGTTAGAATATCTTTTCCAGAGTTGATATGAATATATTTGTCTAATCATTTGTGATTTAATGAAATAGTCAGATGGGCTTGAATGATATTGCTCATTATGAAATATATACATATTTAATAAGTTGATTAATTAACCTATTGGTTTCCATAGTTTCACATATGTATTGTTATTGTATTTATTTTATGTATTCATTTAATTCATTTTGCCGATTGGCTCTTTTCTCCTTCACTGAGTGATGGGGTGGTGGCATGGTTTTTCCCCCTGCCATCTCTATCGGTTCGATCTGGCCCTTGGTGGCCCGCTGGCGCTGCGGAACTAAGATGTCCTGATTCATTGGGTGTGTTGCCTTAAGGAAGCTGCCTTAGTGGCTGAGGGGGTGGAGCACCCTATCTCTATCCTCTCAGTGATTCTATGGCGCATGCCCTATGAGTGTAATGGGGAATTCATTGCATTTGTACGCCTGTGCGTCACTTCCTGTTTCCAGCGAAGGAGATTATTCTGGTTGGGGATGTAGAAGAAATAGAGCACCCAGCAGACCTTGATAATAATTTGTTGCACACTTGGGGGGTGGGGTAAGTTTACCTATTCTGTTCCTATTTAAACATGTGCTCTATTATGTACAAATGGTCAAAGGCAGAAGAACCTGAAACGCATCGATGATTGTAACAGATGTTCGTTGCACAAATGTTGGAAATCATAAATATATGGTGAGCTGGCATATTCTGCTTTTAACCCTTTAAACGCCAGCCACGTAAATTTTACGTGGCTGCCTCTCCAACCGTTAAACGCCAGCCACGTAAAATTTACGTGCCTGGCTTTGCCCCCTGCAAGCGCCGGTAAAATTTAAAAAAAAAACACTTACCTGACCCCTCATTTGAACCGGCCGGGTCTCCTCTTCACCCTGGGGGGCTCCGATCCCCCGTCGGGGCTCCTCCGGAGGAAGGGAAGAGCCCGGAGTAGCCCCCCCTCCATGTTCGCTCGATCGCGCCGGCCCTCCTCTTCACCTGGGGGGCCTCCGATCCCCCCCCAGGGCTATCTGTCTTCAGGAGAGAGCCTGTCAGGCTCTCTCCCCTCTTCCTCCGACGGGCGCCGCCATTTTGCCGCGAAGCCCCGCCCCTTTTGGGCCGGCGTCTTGACAGCTCCAGGCCTCTCAGCTTTCAGATGCCGGTGATCGGTGGTAAGAGAAGGAGGGGACAGGAGATCCTCTGATCTCCTGCCTCCCCCCCTCCTCTGGCTGCCGATCACCGGCATCTGACAGCAGATCAGCGGGGGACACAGGAGCTGACGATCGAAGGTGAGTAAAGAGTAAATTTTTTTATTTTTTAATAAAATTATTTTTTTCTGTGTGTTTTTTTTTATTTAACTGTTAACCCTTTGTGAACTGGTAAGGGGTCCATGAGACCCCTGTACCAGTTCACAAGGCTGGGGTCTGGCAAGTCACCTGCCCTAGCGGGTGACTTGCCATTAACCCCTGCACCCCCAATTACCTGCCTCCCCAAAGCCCAGGGGGGGGGGCAGAAGAGCCCGGGGCCCACATAGGCTATGTGGGCTCGTAGGCTGCAGGGTGGGGGGGGCCACAAAAGCTGCCCCCCCCACTCTGTGCCTACAAGCCCCCATAGCTGGTCCCGGGCTGGTTATGACGGGTAGGGGGGACCCTATGTCATTTTTTTTTTTGAATTTTAAGGGTTAGGGTTAGCCTAACCCTAACCCTTAAAATTCAAAAAAAAAATGAGGTCCGCCACCCTGTGAGGGGGGATCCTATGTCATTTTTTTTTTTAATTTTAAGGGTTAGGCTAGCCCTAACCCTAACCCTTAAAATTCCCAAAAAAATGAGGGTCCCTACGTAATTTTTTTAAAAATTACGTAACGGTTAGGGTTAGCCTAACCCTAACCCTTAAAATTCCCCCCAAAAATGGGGTCCCCCCCCCTACTTTTTTTTTTTTTTTTTTTAAGTGGACCAACACCCAGGCTGATCGGCCCGGATCAGATCCCTCCCTGCGGGGCATCCGAAATCGGGATGCCCCACTGTGTGAAACCCCCCAGGACGCCCCAATCGCCTTACCTTATGCCCGTTCCAACGGTGCATGCGCGGGGCGCATCTCGCGCTTCTCTCTATCAGGGCACGCACACGTGCCGGTCGCTTGTGAATCGCCGACGCGGGCACGCTCCCTATTAGAGGGAAGCGCGAGATGCGGCTGCCAGCGCGCTCAGAGCCGCTGTGGTTGTCCGTCCCTTGTCCGTGCATACCACAGCTCTGAGCGCTCTGATTGGACGAGCACTCGCGCATGCGCCGTAGGAGCGGGCTGAGGTGAGTGTTTTATACCTTTCTCGGGGGTTTTTCGCAGCGGGGCACCCCCGCGGAAGTGGATCAAAACCCAGGATAGTGAAAATCCTGGGTGTTGGTCCACTTTACAGGTTAGGGTTAGGCTAACCCTAACCCTTAAAATTCCCCCAAAAAAATGGGGTCCCCCCACCCCCTGTGATTAAAAAGAAAAATTTTTAAAAAAATTAAAATTTTAAAGAATTAAAATTAAAAAGAAAATGACATAGGGACCCCCTCCCGGGGGGGGGGGGGGACCCCACTATTTTTTTTTTAATTTTTAGGGTTAGGGTTAGCCAAAAATTCTGAAAAAAAATTACTTCCAGAAAACTGCACCCATGTCAACAAGCCTGGTACGCCTAGAAAGCCTGAGGTGTGTACTTCCAGAGAATCTATAGTTTGTTGGGGGTATTTCAAATGTAAAGGGTTGTTTTTCTTGAAAAACTGCAAGGTGCGCTTAGCACGTAGCATAGTTGTATTTTATCTGAAAATCTCCTAAAGAGTTGTTTCAGTTTGGGGGAGTCTCCTGGGCAGGAAAGGGTGTCTACCTATACATATGTGGTATCACTGTAACCGGGAGAAATTGGGGTTTCACGCGCAATAAGATTTTATTGACAAACTTACATTTTTTATTACAAAAAACACTACAAATTGTAAAAAATTGTTTTTGGGGTTTTTTTTGCACATATTTCATCCAAAAATATTGAGAATACACCTAAAAAATGACAAACAAGACATTTCATGTTAAAGCTCAGACTCTGCTGAAAAAAACAATATATCACTTTTCTGGGAAATCCCTGGAAATCCCTTCAAAAATCACAGTTGAACAAGGGGAGCGCAAAATAGTGCAAAATGGTCTGGCAACAAAGGGTGACAAAATCTCAAGGTAGGCTGGCAGTTAAAGTTAAAGTTTTGGAAATAAATTCACTGTTTTATATTTATACTGTTGCTGGCCAATATCATTTCTGTTATCTGTGTTGTGCCTTCATCCCCCACCGGGATATTCCTAAGTACCTAACTGAATGGTCTTTTAAATTTGACTGTGCCATCTAAGGTTTTGTGGGCTTATGCCAAGAACACTGAATTTAGACCTTCTGTTCTTTGTATCTTGTGATCTACTCTGGTTATTTCTCATCCACTCCGCTGTAGCAATGTCAATAAGCCAAATCCTTTTTCACACTTTTTTGGGTGTATGATCCCAAGACTTCTGCACTGTAGACAGGCGGTACAGTAGCCCTGGCACATGGCAGGTAATTTTATTGGCAACACTGTTGTGTTGCTGTTTATATTGCATATTCTGAAAAATCTTTTTGCAATTTGTTTGAAGCTGTGGTTAATCAATTTCTTGGCTTCTTCCCATAGTCTAAATTTAGAATTTATAGTCAATTTTTAAACCCTGGACAACCCCTCATGATTACTTTTTGCAATGATAGAATCAGGCCTTTCATTTCATCTTATCAGTTATAGAGTTATATCATAACTTTCTATAGGGCATTACTAGAGGACAATATAACAATGTCGTGGCTACAGATGAATGGCCAGGGACTTCTAAGGCAGAGACTAAGAAGCAGCTTGGGTTCTAATTGACCCCCTCACTAAAAGCTACACCAAGTGTGCTTGGTCTTGGGATTTTACTATCTCTTGTAAGCTGGAATAGAGACTGAAGTGATACAACAGAAAAAATGATTGATGACCATTAAAGACAGAAACAAAGAATGAGCTATGGTTCACACACATGACCCTTGAACAGCACATGGGCCAGGTTTAGGCGTAGTTGCAAGATACTGTCAAGGCATGGTCCACAGGATTCTTTTTTCTGTTTAGACTGAGATAGAAAATTGATCATTGGAGCAGAAAACTGGAAAACTAAGCAAACTAAATAGGACACAGAATTAGGTATTCTCCGGTAACGAAAACCTCAAATAAAAGGTCCTGGAGCAGAGCATGACACAGACTAGGAGCTTGAAGCAGTGCATTGACAAGAAATATCAACATGAACCAGGAGCAAGAACATAAGCCACGATTCAAAGACACAGTCGTCCGGACTTCCGTAGCTGTCTGTGAAAGTTTGGGTGGGTGTTAGTCTTTTTTTTGCTTTTTTTCGTTCATTTTTCATTCGTACGAGCGTTCAGGAAAATGTGTATATGCGCTTTCGATGATCGGAAGCAAATCGGAACATTTCCGTTTGTTCGGATCATTTTCCAAACAAAATCGGAAATTTTTCGTTCGTTCAGATAACTTCCGTTGTTGGAATGGGTTCCCGTCTGATTCAGAGAGCTGATTTCCGACGGGCACCACCCAATAAATCTGTTTCATTTTTGATCCACTTATGGGACCTTTGAGGGCTCGGATTGCTATTGTTGAACATGTTTTGCGGCTCTGTGGAGGAGTCTGCGCGCCTTTAGCACCAAGGCATTGCATGTATCAGCATGGCCAAGGCCATAAATTGTATAGCAATGCATACCTGAATCAATACATTTCATGTATGCCTTCTAGATGCATTTTAATGCTGACCTTAATTAGTCCTTAGCATGAAAACATTTATTTTCCCACACATCCATATAATTGCTATATTTTTTTAGACTTATGTCCTTTGTGAATTATATTTGGATTGTTGAACTTGAATCTTAATTTGTTGTAGGAGTTATTGTTTTAGTCGGTTACCTTTGCTTTGTGTAATTATTTTATATTTGGTTGCAGGAACCGCAAGATGTGCCACTCACACAACATACAAGCAGTCTTTGGTCCAGCTATGCGATTCCTCAGTGTTCTTGCAGGGCATCCAGGGTCGTCCCATGATGCTTATATATTGCAGAGCTCCGGCTAATTTCGTCAGTTTGAGTCAGGAGAATTATCTGGTAGATGGCTCCTGGGTATGTTTGCTCACATTCCATTAATCCATTTTCACTGTATGGCAATGAATATAGTTAATGACTCATGACTTAACCTATTGCTGTTTTTAGCCCTTGATGACATGTTAAACAATAATGTAGCTTAGAATGTGTATTTTTAAATTCTTTCAGGGGATTCTGGATACCCACTCCTGCCCTTGCTCCTGATGCCCGTTCTTTGCCTGCAGAATGCGGGCCAGGGGGTCTCTAATCGGGCACTATGCAAAACCCAGGCCGTGGTGGCGAGGGCCCTCTGGCTTTTGAAGTCCAGATTTAGGTGTTTGGACCATACAGGGGGGGGGGGCACTGTAGTATGACCCCAACAACGTTATACCTATATTTTATTTTGTTTTTTAACAGGGACCACACGTGCCAGAGTGGCACAACTGAGTGTCAAGGTCCTTCAGTTGGTGGGCGAGATGCAGGAGCTGCGCAACTCGTTGGGGACCACAGATGAAGAATAATGTTCTGGGGCCTGCCATTGCTATGCATTTTGTTTTTTATAGTTCTAAAAATTAGAAACTTTCTACATTTTTAAAAATGTAATATTTTATGATGGAATCCAAAAAAAAAATGTTACAGTGTCATTTAATTTACAAAATACATTAACACAAAACTAATGGGCCCAGAAATATTTAAAGATGAATATTCACATGATCGAGAAGTGATTTGGGTGAGCTTCAAGGGTCCAAAAGGGAAGATGGAGGATAGTGCTAAGTGGTTTGGGTGAGCTTTAAGGGTCCAAAAGGGAAGATGGAGGATAGTGCTAAGTGATTTAGCTAAACATTGTAGTAGAAGTGAGGGTGGCAAATATGTAGGCGAGCACTTTAATGAGTTAAGTTTGTAGTGCGCAGGCGCTAGATCGTAAGGATTTCCGTCTGGACGAATATTTATTGAAAAAGGGAAAGAGAATCGAACAGGAAACGTAAAGGATTCATTGGAGGATACGATGGGAAAAGGGCAAAAACGAAAGCCTACGTTGTAACATGTGAAAATGAAACGGAAAAGGCTGGATGGAAAATTACATCCTCGTATTCGTAATCTGCCGTACGAACGGACGGAAACTTTACAGAAGGTTTTCAATGCATGCATAGAATCGCTTGTACACTCATACGAGAACAGAAACATTTCACAAAAAAAATACAATTCTGTGAAATACTCACCTGTAGAATTGATATTATTCGTATACAGTACGTCCTGCTGCAGATATAGTACTTACACTTGGGTTATCCTCCGCCAGATGGCGCTGCACTGCAGAGACATGCAAAACAGGCTCCTCCCAGCCCCTCAAATACCCGGGGACCTCCCACAAATCCCCAGCATTGAAAAGCAGTGAACAAGAAGCAGGGAGAATGTAACCACCCAAAACAACTAATAATGAAAACAATGATAACAATCACCATACAGGGGATCCAGAATAATGCAACAATAGGGTGGGGTGGAGCAGGACGTACTGTATACAAATAATATCAATTCTACAGGTGAGTATTTCACAGAATTGTATTATTCTTAGTATAGAGTACGTCCTGCTCCAGATATAGTACTTACACTTGGGACATCCAATAGCAGTGTCCATAAGGTAGGGTGGGATCCCCAACAAAAGGTGACAGCAGACCGTTTAAACCACTGCCGCCTGCAAAACCTTGCGGCCAAAAACAGCATCAGCTGAGGCCCTAACATCAACCTTGTAAAACTTTGAAAAGGTATGAACAGAAGACCAAGTAGCGGCCTTGCAAACTTGTTCAACAGAAGCCTGGTGCTGGAAGGCCCAAGAGGCACCAATAGCACGAGTAGAATAAGCAGTAAGGCGGAAGGGAGGACTCTTCCCCTTAGCAGAATAGGCCTGAATCACAGCCTGACGAATCCATTTGCTAATAGTAGACTTGGCAGGAGCCAAACCCTTCCTAGGACCAGAAGGGACCATGAAAAGAGCATCAGTCTTCCTGAAAGCCGCAGTAACTACCAGGTAATACCTCAGACACCTGACCACATCCAAGGAATGCAGAACCCTTTCCTTAGCATTGCTAGGATTAGGGCACAAAGGAGGAAGAACAATATCTTGATTCAAATGAAAAGCAGACACCACCTTAGGCAGAAAGTCTGGCTTAAAGCGGGACACCACCTTGTCCTGGTGTCTCTCATAGTATGGGGGCTGGATAGACAGAGCCGCCAGCTCAGACACACACCTGACCGAAGTAATAGCCACCAGAAAGACAACCTTGAGGGTAAGTACAGCCAGAGCAGCATCCTGAATAGGCTCAAAGGGAGCACCCTGCAAGGCAGACAAAACCAAGTTCAAATCCCAAACAGGGACCATAGTCTTACGTGGGGGATGCACATGAGTGACCCCCTGAAAGAAGGTCTTAACCAAGGGATGCTGAGCAAAAGACTTCTGAAAGAAGACAGACAGGGCAGAAACCTGACCCTTCAGAGTACTGAGTTTTAGACCCAACTCCAATCCATGCTGTAAAAACTCCAGAACCCTAGGGACTAAGAACTCCCTACAGGGAAGAGACCTAGACTCCAATCAATGTAGGTACGCCATACCCTATAATAGATAGCAGAAGAAGTTTGCCTGCACCATGGTATCCACCACCGAGGCAGACAAGCCTTTCTCCATCAAGATGGAGGTTTCAGCAGCCAGGCCGTCAAAGCCATAGTTTGTAAATTGGGATGGCGTAAGGAGCCCTGAGTGAGCAGATCTGGCGCCCCTGGCAGAACGTACTGGTCTACTGCCATTTGTACCACGTCTGCGAACCACACTCTTCTTGGCCACCTTGGGGCCACCATAATCACTGGCACCCTTTCCAGAGCAATCTTGCGCAGAACCCTGCCCAGCAGGGGGAACGGAGGAAAGAAATACAGGAGCCGAAATTCCTTCCATGACATTGACAGAGCATCCGTGGCCAAGGCCAGAGGATCCTGAGACAGGGAAACAAAGACCGGGAGCTTGTGATTGTGACGGGATGCGAACAGATCCACATCCGGTAGACCCCAACGGTGACACAGGGACTGGAATACCCTGTTGCAGAGGGACCACTCCCCCTGACGGGAAGTCCCCCCTGCTCAGAGAGTCTGCCAGTAGGTTCTCTACCCCCGGGATATACACAGCCGAAATACATTGAACATTGGCCTCCACCCATGTCATAATCCTCGACACCTCCTGGAGGGCACCTCTGCTCCGGGTACCTCCCTGATGGTTGATGTAGGCATCTTGTTGCCTGAGCGCACCTGCACAGCCAGACCTTTCAGGTGATTGGTCAACTGCTCCAGTACCAACCTGATCGCCCTTAGTTCCAGAATGTTGATGGGCCGGTGGGCCTCCTGAGGGCCCCACCTCCCCTGGAACCGCAGGGACTTCCAGAATCCCCCCCCAACCTGACAGACTGGCATCCGTGGTGACCGTCTCCCAGGAGTGGGCCAGGAAGGACCTGCCCTGTAGCAGGTTCTTGTGGTCCAGCCACCACAAGAGGGACTCTCGGACCAAGGGGGGAAGCACACAAACCCCGTCCAAAGACGTGGGGTCCTTGTCCCAAACTGACAGAAGGTGAAGCTGCAGAGGCCTCAAATGGAACTGAGCAAAGGGCACTGCCTCGAAGCTCGCCACCATCAGGCCCACCAGCTGCATTCCCTGCCTGAGGGAGGGCTGGGGGCACGAGAGCAGGAACCTCACCTGCGCAGTCAGAGCTTCCACCTTTTGTTGAGGAAGGAATATCCATGACTGAACCGTATCCAGAATCATCCCCAGGAATGGGGTCACCGGCGAAGGGGACATAGAGGACTTGGGATGATTGATCACCCAGCCGAAGGACTCCAAGGTGGACACCACCAGCTGAGTGTCCAGTTCTGCCTGCTGTAGGGACCGTGAAGAGATGAGAATGTCATCCAGGTAGGGCAGCACGCGTATGCCCCTGACCTTATCAGAGACATCACCCCCGCCAGCACCTTGGTGAACACTCTGGGAGCTGAAGTGAGGCCAAATGGTAGGGCCACAAACTGATAATGTTGATCTCTCAACGCGAATCTGAGAAACCTTTGGTGTCCCGGGAACACAGGGATGTGAAGGTAAGCATCTTTGATGTCCACAGACGTCATAAAATCCCCCGGGCGCAGGGAGCCAATGGCCGAGAGCAGAGTTTCTATGCGAAAGCGTCTGTTCTTGACAAATCTGTTGAGGATCTTTAAATCCAGAATGGGACTGACTGACCCATCTTTTTTGGGCACTGTGAAAAGGTTGGAATAGAGCCCCTTGCCCAATTCTCTTAAGGGGACCCTGCAAATGACCCCTAGATCCAGAAGACCTTGCACGGCCTGTAGCAAGACCTGAGCTGATACAGGGTCCTGGAGGATCCGGGACCTGGTGAATCTTGTGGGGGGCCGGACAGCAAACTATATCTTGTAACCAAAAGCACTACCTCCTGAATCCACAGGCTGAGACTTGGCACCTCCAGACGGAGGGGCATCGACCTCGGGGGGCGATGACCAGCACTTGACCATGTCAGCAGGAAAAGGATACTTCCTGTCCAAACTCTTAGGAATCCCGGGAAGTCTACTGGGATGTTCCCACTCCTTAAGCACGAGGTTATTGAAATGGGGTTGCTCAGGAAATTCCAATCGAGCCTTAGCAGCATGGAATAGCTCACCCCTTTGCCTAGGAGCCGCAACAGGGGGAGAGGTGGACAAAACCTCAAAAATCTGCACCAGCAATTTGTCAGTATCATCCGGGGTCCAGTGATCAGAGCCAGAATCATCATGACCCCTTGACTTCTCATCAGATGAGTCGGAGAAGAGCTCCCCATCGTCCGAGGGGGCATGGCCATATAGGTGCAAAAACTCATCAGACTCCGTAGAGAAAAGAGCGGTATCAGGGGCTTTTTAGCGGTGGCCTTACGCGCTAAGGTATTAGCAACACTGGCCAGTCTAGCAGCCACATCAGGATGAGAATCCCCGCTTGTATTGGGGGTTAGACTCAGGCTAGGGGGAGTAGGTGAAGTGAGGCGAGGTGCAGGCCCAGCCACCGGAGGGGCGGGAATTACCATTAGCGCCTGCTGTGCACAAGGGACGCAGACCCGTGCATTGTCACCGCTGATAGGTGAGACCCCACAAGCTACACACAGCCGGGCTTGTCCCAAAGGAACCCCGGTCACAATATCCTGGGATGCCTCCATATGGTGATTAATAGGCCCAATAGGCTAGTAGGGATTGATGCTGAAGCTACCCTGGATGCCCCAATGAACCGCAGGGAAGTGGGAGTAATTATACTGGGCTCAACTGGCAATTACGCCAGGCCGGGAGAAGCCTCTGGATTCAACTGTCTGAAAGACATAAGGGGAATAAAGGGTGTCAGAACCATGCACAGTAAGTAAGGAGCATGAAAATCGCCAGTGAGGGCACTTACAGACCGCGGAAGGAGAGGACCGATACCACGCGCGCGCGACTACCATCAAAATGGCGCCAAGCGAACCTCGAAGGGTGGGCCAGAGCGGCCCGTGACGTGGAGCGCGCCAAGCCGGGTCCCCGCCCCCCTGAAGAACGCGAAGCTCTAAGACAGTAGACAAGGTTGTCATGAGGAGCGCAGTGTATGACACAGTTATAATAGATGATTTGTCAATGATGACGCCGCCGCCCTGCGCAGCACATCCAGTGAAGCAAAGAGACGCGCGCGACGGCAGATACACACATAAGGCCGCAAATCAGCGCGGCGTCTGACACCAAGTATACAAGTCCATGACATTACTAAAGGCCAAAAGCGTGTAATCCTATACACTGAGACCACATACACCCCCCCTTTCTTTCCCCCCGGGCTACGGGGGGAACGAGGGAGGATGGCGACCCTTTGTACAGGGCCCACCGCTACACGGGGCATGGGCAATAATGCGGGAGGGGCATCCCTTAGAGGCTCACCATCAGCCTAAACCGCCTACCCTTTGGTGGGGGACTGCAGTGGAGCATGGCTCCATAAGCACGCATGGTGCTTCCTACCTTCATCCGACCAGCGCAGCCCAGGCTGGGAGGCACATCACAAGGAGGACGGGTGGGAATAGTCCGACAGGGCCGCAGGCTTTAATAGCCCCGCTCACCTGCGAGAGAGTGATACTTCATGTCTTCGCAGTTAGCACTGCAGAAAAATCTGGGGATTTCTGGGAGGTCCCCGGGTATTTGAGGGGCCGGGAGGAGCCTGTTTTGCATGTCTCTGCAGTGTAGCGCCATCTGGCGAAGGGTAACCCAAGTGTAAGTACTATATCTGGAGCAGGACGTACTGTATACTAAGAACAGATCGGCACTAAAACAGAAGTTTTTTTTTGTCTCTCTGAATCGAGCCTATAGTGCAGAAAAGCAATCCAAAGCAAGACCTCAGTGCAGGACATGAAAAAGGAGCAGGGCTCGGGTGCAGGACACAGACCGGGAGCAGGACCTTACTGCCAGACCAGTTTCTTGGAGAAAGTCAAGGACCACAGCAAAAAAGACAAAAACACACACACAGAGCTGTCACAGGGAAAATGCTTGTTGCATTGAGTATAATTTGTAACAACTAGTTTTGGTGCTGCATCTTAAAAATGGTGGTCTTATAGATATTCTGTTAATATGAAGGACATGGAGTATGATTTTACCACACTCTAACTATTAGGCATAAATCACTATAATATTTTGGATGTACTGTATCCCCTCGATTCAAAGAGCAAAAGTTAATTGATTTTGGGTCGAGAATCGTAAGTTTGGGTGGGTCATTTTTTCCTGTTTTTTGGCCATTTCCGACTCGCACGAGCCTACGTACGATTTCATATATGCTCTTACGAACGAAGTTCGTTCCTAAATTGTAGGATCAAAACCTAAAACTTAGGATCAAATCCTAAAACTTAGGATCAAAATGTAAAACTTAGGATAATCGGATGTGTTTACGTGTAATTCAGAGAGCAACCTCTAAATATGTTTTAAAAGAAAGCCACTTCCGACACCTTTTAGCAGTCGGATTGCTGTTCTTGAACAGGTTTTGCGCGTCTTGAGCTCCAATGAACTGCATGTATCAGCATGGCCGAGGCCATAAATTGTATGGCAATGCATACCTGATTCAATACATTTCATGTATGCCTTATAAAAGCATTTTAATGTGGACCTTAATTAGTCCTTTGCATGTAAACCTTTATTTTGCAATACATCCATATATTTGCGTTAATTAAAGAAACTTATGCCCTTTGTTATTTATTTTTAAATTGATGTACTAGAATAATATTTTTAATTTGAATTTATTGGTGTAGTTGTTTACCTTTGCAATGTTTAATTATTTTAGCTCATCTTTGGTCAGATGCATCACACTTACTGAGGAGAGGAGAGCGGGATAAAGTGCAGGATGTGGGTTACTGCTGTATTTTGCACAGACACAGCAGAGCTGGGGGCACGGAAAGGTCAGAAATCAAAGAATGCAGAGCAACACAGTCACAAGGCCCTTTCTGTTTGCAGGCTGCCCGATAATACCTGACCCGCCATCTTGGCTGTTTCTAGGCTCATAACATGCCGAAGTTGCTGGGTGTTTTTTAATTTTTGAGAGCAATCTGTATGTAGAGGGTGTGGGTAACCACACCAAAAATTTTAAGTTGTACCATTTGAAGCCAAAATATTAAAATTAAATCCACAAGTAAAAAATGCAAGTTAACTAAAAATTAAACAAAGTAAGATTTACTTATGCAAATGCATTCATTAATGGTTGGTTACTACAAAATGAATGAAATAAAGAAAAATAAAAAACCAAATATTTAGAATGCACTTTAATGAGGTAAGTTTGTAGTGCGCAGGCGAAAGATCAGAAGGATTTACGTCCAGACAACAAAGGAAAAAGGGCAAAACCAATGTTGCAACCTGAGAAATGAAACGGAAAATTCAGGATGGAAACTGACATAGGTCTGATTCGCGAACTGCCATACGAACGGACGTACATTTTAGGATAGAAACGTATTAGCTTATAGAATCACTCGCAAGTTCATACGAGCGCACGAGTGTTCGGGAAAAATAGGATGATCGGCACCAAAATCAAAGCTGTTACATGTTTCTTTGAATCGACCCATATATGTAGATACACAATTTAAATGTAAATGTAGAGGTGATAATGTTATCTACATTGACATAACCATTTCATTTTGGTTATGGATAACAGGTGTTAATTAAAACATTGTATTAATCACATAATTGTACATTTACAGGCTAAGTTGTGGTCCCATGGGCTTAGAGAAGCAGGTTGTAACAGGGTCAGAGAGATGCATTGGTCAATAATATGGATTCTTGAACAATGCCATGTCTGTGGTCTAAAAAAATACCGTTTTGTGAGTACTCACCTGTAAAACGGGTATTATGAGTGTGCCATACACTCCACTTCGATCTTCATGACATGTGGGTAATCTCCAGTAGAGGGCGAACTTGTGCAGAGATGAATATGCAAAAAAAGAAAGCCCCTCCCGGTCTATATATACCTGGGACCTCCCACCAATTTCCCAGTGTAAAAAAGCAGTAAGAGGACCAGGAAGAACCAATTATAACCTTAACAATCAAAACCAATGGTTTACCATATAAAAGCTCCAGAATACCTGAAAAAAGGGGTGGGGCGAAGTGGAGTGTATGGCACACTCATAATACCCGTTTTACAGGTGAGTACTCACAAAACGGTATTATTCAAAGTGTGCCATACACTCCACTTCGATCTTCATGACATGTGGGACATCCAATAGCAGTGTCCGTCATGGGTGGGAACCAGAAACAGTAAATAATGTACCAACTCAAACCACTGCAGCTTGCAGAACCTTGCGGCCAAAAACAGCATCCGCTGAAGCCCGCACATCAACCTTGTAAAACTTGGAAAAAGTATGAACGGAAGACCAAGTAGCAGCCTTACAAACTTGTTCAACAGAAGCCTGGTGCTGAAAAGCCCAGGATGCACCAACAGCACGAGTAGAGTGCGCAGTGACCCTAAAAGGGGGAGTCCTCCCCTTAGCAGAATAGGCCCCAACAATGGCCTGATGAATCCATTTGCTAATCATAGACTTAGCAGGCGCCAAACCTTTCCTGGGCCCGCAGGGCACCACAAAAAAAGCGTCCGTCTTGCGGAAGGAAGAAGTAGTCACCAAATAGTACTTCACACAGCGAACAACATCCAAATTGTGCAGAACCCTCTCCTTGTCATTGTTAGGCTTAGGGCACAAGGAAGGGAGAACAATATCCTGATTGAGGTGGAAAGCAGACACCACCTTAGGAAGGAAATCTGGCTTAAAACGAAAAACCACCTTATCCTGGTGTCTCTCAAAGTAAGGGGCCTGAATCGACAGAGCCGCCAACTCAGAGACACGCCGAACAGAGGTAATAGCCACCAAGAAAGCAACCTTCTGAGTGAGAACCGAAAGAGCAATATCCTGTAGTGGCTCAAAAGGAGGACCCTGGAGAGCCGAAAGAACCAAATTCAAATCCCAAACAGGAACCACAGCCTTCCGAGGGGGCCGCACATGCGCGACCCCTTGGAAAAAGGTCTTAACCAGCGGGTGTAAGGCAAAAGACCTCTGGAAGAAAACCGACAGAGCAGAAACCTGTCCTTTCAGAGTACTACGCTGGAACCCAAGATCCAGATTATGCTGAAGAAACTCCAAAATCCTAGGGATCGAAAACACCCTACAAGGCAAGGCCCTAGCCTCACACCAATCAATATAGGACCTCCAAGTCCTATAGTAAATGCCAGAAGAGGACCGCTTCCTAGCACTAATCAAGGTCTGAACAACGGCCGCAGACAAACCTTCCTCCTTCAGAATGAAGGTTTCAGCAGCCAAGCCGTCAAAGCCAGCGTTTGTAAATTGGGGTAAAGTAGTAGACCCTGAGATAACAGATCCGGCAACATGGGAAGGCGGTACCGATCTACGGCCAGCCTTACAACGTCTGCGTACCAAACCCTTCTTGGCCACCTTGGAGCCACAAGAATTGCTGGCGCCCCTTCTAGAACCAGTTTGCGAACTACCTTGCCCAGCATGGAGACGGGCGGAAACAGGTAAAGAAAACCCAGATCCTTCCAAGCAAGGGACAAGGCATCCACTGCCAGAGATAGAGGATCCTGAGAAAGAGACACAAAGGCCGGAAGTTTGTGATTGTGCCTTGAGGCAAAGAGATCCACCTCCGGAGTCCCCCACTTGCGGCAAAGATCCAGAAAAACCTCAGGGTTGAGAGACCACTCTCCTTGGCGAGAGGATCCGCTGCTCAGGGAATCCGCCTCCGTGTTCCCCACTCCCGGAATGTAGACTGGCGAAATGCAAGGAACGTTGCTCTCCGCCCAGTGCAGGATCAGAGAGACTTCCCTGAGGGCACTCCTGCTGCGAGTCCCTCCTTGGTGATTGATGTAAGCTACCGCTGTTCGGTTGTCTGAACGAACCTGAACTGGTAGACCCTGTAAATGTGAGGTCAGCCGTGCCAGAACCAGTTGGATGGCTCTGAGCTCCAAGACATTGATGGGGGTGTGAGCCTCCTGAGGACCCCACACCCCGCTGAACTGATGACTTTTCCAATAACCTCCCCAGCCCGACAGGCTGGCATCCGTGGTAACCGTCTCCCAACAGGGGACCAGAAAGGATCTGCCCTTCAACAGGTTGCTCGACTCCAGCCACCACCAAAGGGACTGCCGAACCCTGGGAGACATCCTGAAAGGTTGATCCAATGACTGCGGACACCTGTCCCAATGCGTCAATAGATGAAGTTGAAGAGATCTCATGTGAAACTGTGCAAACGGTACCGCCTCGAAGGAGGACACCATCAAGCCCACCAGTTTCATCCCCTGTCGGATAGAGGGACAAGGACTGGCCCCAAGAAGGCTGATCAGATCCTGAATCCCCCGCACCTTGGTCTGGGGCAAAAACACTCTGGCCTGAATGGTATCCAGATTCATGCCCAGAAATGAAATCACTTGTGACGGAGAGAGAGAAGACTTGGGGCGGTTGATCACCCACCCGAACCTCTCCAGAGTCGACACCACCTGGTGGGTGTTCAGCTCCGCCTGACGGAGGGAAGAAGCTGAGATCAACAGGTCGTCCAGATAAGGCACAATGCGAATGCCCTGAGCTCTGAGCAGAGCCATTATTCCCGCCAAGACATTGGTGAAGACCCTCGGCGCCGAGGTCATTCCAAAGGGAAGGGCTACAAACTGAAAATGTTGATCCTCCACCGCAAACCGGAGGAATCTCTGATGCGCCGGAAAAATCGGAACATGCAGATACGCATCCTTGATGTCTATGGATGTCATAAAATCCCCTTGGCGAAGGGAATTGATAGCCGATAGCGAGTCTCCATGCGGAACTTTTTGGCTCTGATAAACCTGTTGAGAACCTTGAGATCTAGAATGGGTCTCACCGAACCCTCCTTTTTGGAACCATGAAAAGGTTGGAGTAGTAACCCCTGCCTCTCTCCAACTGAGGCACCGGGCAAATAACTCCCATGTCCAGAAGGTTTTTTACTGCTAACAGGAGCCCCTGTGCAGCCTGAGGGTCCGAGGGCACCCGAGACCTTAAGAATCTTGGAGGCGGCCAGTACTCCAACTCCAGTTTGTACCCGGAGGAGACCACATCCAAAATCCAATTGTCTGTGACCTCCCGGGCCCAGACCTGGAAGAAGAGCCGCAGCCATCCCCCCACCCATGCGGGTGAGGGCGCCCCTTCATTGCTGAGCCGGTTTAACGGCGGGCTTGGACTTGGAACCCCAGGCAGCCGCAGGACGTGCCCGACCTCTGCCCCTGTTACAGGACGAGCCCCTGCCACCCGAGAAGGCCAAACCTCTAGCCGCTCTGGCCCCTCGAAAGGAAGGAGTGAACAAGCCAGCCCCCCGAAAGGGACGGCGCTGTCTCTTCCGCTGAGGTAACTTACCTCCCTTAGCAACAGCATCCAATTTATCTCCAAACAGGCGCGCACCCAGGAAGGGAAGAGCTGTAAGCGACTTCTTGGCCCCAAATTCCGCCGTCCACTGACGGAGCCAGACCAATCTGCGCATAGCCACCAATAGGGCTGAAGTCCTGCTACACATGACAATAGAATCTTCCATAGCAGCCAAGACAAAACCCACAATTCACATCTCTTAAGGGTAGCGAACTCATCGCTAGCCGGATCAAACTGAGCGTCATTCAGCCAGTCCCTGATAAGAGACCTGGTAGCAAGCGACACTAGGGCAGATGCACAAACAGGCCGCAGGGCCGAGCCTACGCTGGCAAATGCGTGACACGCCATCTGATCAAGGCGCTTGTCCTCGCCATTCTTAAGGGAAGTGGCATCAGGGGTGTTCAGCACAGAAGAGTTAGTCAAACCCAAAACTGGCGCATCGACCTCGGGAGGAGAAGACCATCGCTTAACCGCCTCCACTGGGAAAGGATACTTCTTATCCCATCCCTGAGGAGCACCAGGAAGCCGACTGGGCCTTTCCCATTCTTTCAGGATCAGTGCATCAAAATGACCCTGGGTAGGGAATTCCAGATCTTGAGAGGAGGCGCCGCAGGCGGGTCAATATCCAACACCTCCAATAGATGTGACAAAACAGTGGCCGTATCAACGGCATCCCCCAGCGCCTGCCCGACATTAGCATCACCAGACTGTACATAGTCAGTCTCCGTTTCCTCATACAATTCCCCCTCCTGTAAAGGGGAATAATCCGACAAATCAATGGAATCATCGTCAACATCCCACAAGGGCTGGGCCGACGACAAATGTCTCTTTTTAGCCTTCTTGCCCACCGTGCTAACAATAAATTTCTCGATGCTGACCAACCTAGCACAAACATCAGAGTGCGACTCCCCGCTGGCACCAATGACACTTGGGGTACGGATAAGGCGGGGAGGGGAAGGCGATGAAGCGGGAGAAGCCGACCCAGAAGGCTGGGTACCGGACTGCCGCCTTATGGCCTTTTGTGCACATGGTATACAAATCAGCACATTCTCCCCCGTAAGGGATACCCCACACCCCACACATGGGCCGGATTGTCCCAGAGGGAGCCCGAGCCCAGTATACTGCGGAGCCTCCATAAGGTGATTTTTGTGGTCAGTCGCAAGACCGCAGGGAATTATGCCTAAGCAATCCGGGATGCCCCTTAAAAGTCCCGGTGGGAGGATTTAAGGTGATCAATTTAACACTAGGGACCCCAGGACCAGGAGGAACCCCTTAATATGCACTATTATGAAGCAATCTGCAACACACAATAAGGCATATCAGTTACTATACAGCTTAACAACATCATTCAAAATACATATATATATATATCTCAAAATGACAAAAAAAGCATAAGCCTGTACCATAGGGGGCCCCCCCACCAGAGAGGGACCCCCAAATAACTAATGAAGTGGCCACCAGGCCCTTACCGTCCCCCAGAAATGACAGCAGCAGCAGCAATGCAGCAAGATGGCCCCCGTCTCTGAGGTGATCAGGAAGAGAAGGGGGGCGGGCCAGCGCCGAAGGCGCGCTTTTACAGGCCCCACCCCCTCCCAGCAGCGCGGATCTGCTAGGGAGGCCCTTCAGAAAACGCACTGAATGAGGGGGTGGGGCTACCGCAGTTGCGCCGAGCGCCCGGCCCCGCCCCCTTATCTAAACACAGCCTGAGGGAGAGAAGCTCCCCAGGCTGACAGGAGAAACCACAGCAGGCTAGGCCAAGCAACAGCACCAATTCATCAAGGAATAACTTCCAGGTGATCCACACCAACTCACACGCACACACAACTTACAGTGGTAACACCAACACACATACACATATATATATATATAAAAAGAAAAAGGGAGAGGCCGAGGATGACGGCCCACCAGCCCCCCCCCCCCCCCCCAGAGGGAAGTAAGGGACCCGGAAGGGGGGGGGACCCGGCCCGAATAGGGCCACAGGCATGTAGGGACGGGGCATCCCATGCCAGGATCACCAAAAGCTGGGTAACCGCCTACCCCATAATGAGGTCTCACGGTGGAGCAATGCTCCTTCCGCACCCATAGGGTGCTCCTACCCTCGCCAGGACCAGCAGCCTAAGCTGGGAGGCTCAGATAGGGACAATTTAGAAAGGGTCCTGGCAGCAATAGGGACAATAAAAGGCTGGGTGTGGGCCGGGCTTACCTGCAAGTAAAAGAAGTCTTCATCTTCTGTCTTGTCGCCTTCCCTGCAGAGAAGGAACTGGGAAATTGGTGGGAGGTTCCAGGTATATATGGCCCGGGAGGGGCTTTCTTTTTTTGCATATTCATCTCTGCACAAGTTCGCCCTCTAGTGGAGATTACCCACATGTCATGAAGATCGAAGTGCAGTGTATGGCACACTTAGAATAAATGTAAGGTCTAAGGCAATTATCTGAAAATACATATATGCATTGTCTGATGTGCTACATCATAAAAATTACTGTGCAATGTTAAACTAGAGCATTTCTCATTGTTATAATTGCAAACTATAAAAAGGAGACACGCTCTGCCCACACAATAATGAAGGTCAGCCTCAATTCATCAACAGTATGAACAGAAAAAATAAAATTTTAATTGACCCCAACTGGTCAAATAAAAGTTAATGAATATTTTAGGGCACCACCAAAAATACAATTCCATATAAATGAGACATATTTATTCCAAAAACCTATGCAACAAGCTGGAAACACACACCACGGGCCCTATTAATACCATAAATACATAATGGATGAATAAAATACATAATGTACTTCCCTTTCAAAGCCTATAATATAAAGTGCAAGTGCAAGAAGTGCTATAGTAATAAGGCAAATGCTGTACTAATAATATCTGACTAAAATCTACCCTTCAAGGCAAAAAGAGGGTAAGAAGTGAAAAGCAATGTACATCACCATGTATGGGGTCCAAAATGGAGGTGTCCTGCAAGACGTCCGGAGGCGATTCCCAGGTGTATTGTGATATATCCACTTCTTCAGGTCTCTTATTTAATCTTAATGGAGTTGTAATTTTTCTGGTGGTGCTCTAGATATTCATTACCTGTTTTTTGACCAACTGGGTTCAAGTAAAGTGCTCTTATTTATGTTCATTGTTATACCTGGGCACTCCTGTCCACACAATAGAAATATAAGAATTACTTATTATACCCAAAAATTACAAGTTGTTGTCCTTTCTTCTTTCCAATTTGTGGGAAATGACTGGGATGCATTCCTCAGTGGGCAGTAATGTTGCTTTTCAGAATTTAGTGTTTAGAGAAAGCAATTGGAGTTATCAGCACCAGAATCTGTAAATAGGGAGTGTGTTGCTGGATGGTGGCAGGCATCTGTGAAGCCAAATCAGTGCAGAGTACAGGAGGTGTGATTTTTTTTTATCCAGGACTTGTGAGTCCATCCAGCATGCCTCCATGTCATCCACATCCGATATAGTCTACCTGGCTGAGGGTAATTCTTACCCTGCCATCCTTAATCTAACACTCTCTAGCATATGCATGAGTGACCCCTTGATCATGTCCACTTGTATGATAAAGATCCAAGCTGGATGTATAGCTGGAAGTATATGGTGATCAATACATAATTTCCAAAAGTGTTCCCCACTGATCTCAAGATCTAATGGGTTACTGAATGCAGGTGTGTGAATAGATATGCATGATGTGTGGGTGGACCAGGTACCTTGTGGAAAGTGGTGTCTTTTTAAAGCAGCGCTGTCTGGTTGATTTCAAAGTTTCCAATTGTATGCCATATTTAAAAATAGCTTTAATGTTTTTGAAAAAATCTCTGATCAGGCTTATTTGAATTGCTATATGTTGTGATTAATACTATTAGTTTTGGATTAATTTTACAGCGATTGGAGAATAACTTTTTTTCTTTTTTGATGCTATGGACCTCCTCATTCGCTGCACATGGTGCAGCATGCTAACCCTCTTGTACATTTTGAATATGTTAAATGATGATAGTTAATCATAATGTATAAATCTGTAGTGCAACAGTTGCCATAACCAAACATGACAGTTACCGCTGCACTATAGTAAAAGCAATAGCTGTTCAGAGAGGCTCAGTCGTAAAAATGGTAAATGCAAGAAAATGGAAAATAATATTAGCGGCATTCCCAAGATTGCTGAAGTTAAATTGCCTGTCACTGGTACAATTATAAAGCAATTATTGAAATGATATCTTTGCTTGCCTCCATGTTAGTGTTAACAGGCTGGAATGAAACAAAAGGAAAACACCATTCCAAAATATTAGTTGCAGTAAGTAGGCATTTAGATTTCGTTCATACACAAAAGTTACCCGCCATACATAAAAGTCACCTGCCAAAAGTATATTAACACAGGAAGCAGGATACATAGACCGCACAACACATGTAAAAGATGTAATGTTCTGGCCAACAGGGTAAAGGGGCAATTGCATAGAATGGTGAACAGTAAGACAGTAAGGTGAAGCTAAGACTAAGGTGAAGATTGAAGGAGTAGTAACAGGCTTCCCCAGGGAGGTTGGTAGACAACATTTTCAACTCAAATGAGGGTTATTTACTAAAGCGTCTGTACTTGCTAGAAGACTTTTTCAATCTCATGAGCAATTATATCAGTTTGAGAAGCCTCAAATGAAGTGCAGTATGGGAAGTTTTCCAAAGCACATTAGACACCTTTTCTCTAATTTTTAGCAACATTTCATGCATTTTTTTTTTTTTGGTTTTCCATGAGCTTGGTGCAACATAAAACATGCTAAATGTTTTCCTTAACACTACCTTAACAGATATGTTGCTAGAAGGTTAATACCAAACAAATTTACCATGAGACAAGACAAAAAACAATTTGCAGTGTGATAGCTGAATGTCCCACTTCATACTGTCTTGACGACAGTAAAATCAATAGTCATTCAACTCTAAAGAGTGATAGTGCACTGCATTGTACAAAACAGGGAAATTGTTTAATTTGACAAGACAGTAAAGCATTCTTGCACACATATACACACACATGTGAGTAAAAATACATTTTCTAACATGCATTCAATTATCTAATATGCTAGTGTGTCATTAGAAACAAGCACCAATAACTTTTATATGTTTCACTCAATCTATACCAAGTACTGCTTCCAGAACTTCTAGGCACATATAAGGTTCCTGTGCCGGGGGAGTGGGGTATTTGTTGCAACAAAATTATTTCATGTTTAACAATGTTTTCTGCCCTCTCAATGGCTGATAATTTTATAGCCCAAAATAAGGATGCATGGCTCACCCCATAAAAAAACAATCCAATAAATGACATCCATTCAGGACATGTATGATAAAATATAACCTTAATTTACATTTTAATAGTCCAGACAGTACAGGCCTAGCGTAAGGTTTCCTGCTGCAATGCATTTTGACGGAGGATACCCCCTTAATTGCGTGGCTTACCTGGGCTGACTGATGATGATGTAGGTGGCTTGTAAATCAATTTCCACCAGGAAACAGAGATGCCCAAGGGCAGCTCCATGAAGGGGTTGGAAGGTAAGGTGGATGAATGATACAGCATTGACAGGGCTAACCTGTCATCCCTGGGTCCCATCCAACCTCTACTCAACAATCCCTGCCGTCCGCTCAGGCTGGCCAGGGGCAGGTTAAAGAAGTTAAAACTTCCTATTGGCTGCATGATAAATTATATCATGCTCTCTCATCAGCCTCACAAGGGTCTTTCTTGTTATATGGCATTAATCTATTCATCTATGGGTTGTTCCCAAGTGGTGAGATTGTGTGACTCCTACAATTCATTCTGTTTTAGTTTAATTTCATTTATTTTTGTTTCAAAATGTTTATAGGCTTTATATATGCTATACGTGCGTTGTTACTCACATTTTTCATTTGTATTCTTTTTATTTATATTGTATTTACCAGGTTCCCTGTGCTCCCTGTAGATATATGTTTAGCCTTATTTCCGGAGCCCTACGTATACTTGTGGAGGTAGATAAAAAAGTGTAATGCAAATAGGCGAATAGGAAGTTGTAACTTCACCATCCTGCCCCATATGGCCTTACCTGATGACAGGGACTGCCGTTCGATTGGGCTGAATTTTTTTTTTGGGGGGGGGGGGCAGGGCTGCTGGAATTAGTGCTGTCAATGCTGTATTATTTATTAACATTCTCTTCTCCTCTCCACCATGTCTACCATCACTATCTATACACTGGAAGTACTTACGCATACAGTACTGATTTCTGAATTCATGATGCCCAGGGTGGGGTTGTAGGGCCGCTGCTGCTCAGCAAGCAGATCTAAACTAGAATATCAAGCCAATTCTCACATTAAATGATTTATTCAATTTAAAGTTTAATATTTAGAAAAAAATAAACTCTAGAAATACAGTAAATGCCTATTTTGTTAGTCTTGTGTCCTAACACTGCAGATAATAAGCATCTTGCTTGTTTATAAAGTACTTTTCCTGTCTATTGTATGCTAACTAGATACTTGGGAGACATTCATTTATAGCTGTATTATCAGATTAGATTGTGCTACATAATACTTTGAATTTAATTTAATGATTTGGAGTGAACATTCTAAAAAGAATTAATAAGAGCTGTATGTGCTTTTGAGTGTAACAAAAAAAAGAAATTCCTTTGGTAGATTTCAATTTTTACATCAGCGGTGTTCAATGCCACAGTATATATAGTAAATATATCTAGCTTGATATTTCCAATTTTTCTCTGTCTATGATTAGTAGCACTGCTATTCATCTTTACAGTTTTATTTCAAATCCTATTCCTAAATTTCTTTCTCATTTATCCTGTAGTTATCTTTTTTCAGTAGTAGCATTGTGGTTTACAATTTTATTTAGGCACATTTATCATCTTGGAAATATGTCATTGACAAAGGGAGTGCATAGTCCTCAAGACTAAAATAAAGTGCTCATAAAAGGTGATGGTTGTAAATATAAAATTAATGTACATTGTCTCTGCTTATCACCGCACCTTAGAAATTAGCCCCCTTTTCTAACCACCACTGTCAGCTATTGTGCTATATTGCTACCACTTTGACTATGCATGACTTGAGGAGAACCTGCTAGAAGCCCTAAAGTGGCAGAAGCTTGCAGCAAGTCAGCATAGGTGCATCCTGATTTGCAGGAAAGCAAAGACCAGTGTGTTTCGAATTGCCATAGCAGCATACATTACCAATGTGGGACCCCAGAATGAGGTTGGAGCGGAAGTAGAACGGATGGGGTTTCAAACTGGGACTCACCCTCATTATTAACAAATATAACGTAACATTATACCCTTTCAGCACCCTTTCACCCTTACCCTTTCAATTAATACCTCGAAGATGCAAATTTAAGGTGTAAACACAGAACTAAAATTTCGAGTTTTATAGTTTCAAAGATCTTCCCTCCTACGAGCTTCAGACATTGACTCCTTGTTCTATTATTAAATTTCCTTTTAAATACCTTACCCTCTCCTGAACCTTATTCAATCTTTTCACACATTTAAAGATCTGAATCAAGTCTCCAGGCTGTACGAATTAGGTTTTTTTAAGTTTTTCCTAATCCCTTGCCTTTGGTCTTGTTCTATCTGAACAATCTGAACAATGTTTTTTTTGTAGGTGAGGTCTCCAAATTTTATGCAATAGGGCTGATTCAGCACCGTGAGAATTTTTTTGTGAGAAAGAACCATTTATAATGATTTTTCTCCTTAACGCAATTTAGCACCATTTTTAGCTGTGCAAATCTTTCAATAATTTGCCCAGCTCAAAATGGTATTGAATTGCACAAAAAAATCTTCATACAAAGTTTTCTCGCAAAAAAAGTGAGTAAAAAATCCTCACAGTGCTGAATCAGCCCTACTATTTCAAATTTGGTCCTGCATCTTCCTTTCCATAAACAAAAAAAAAAGGAAGTTGACTAACTGACTGACATAGAAAAGGCATTGCAATTAGAATTTACAACTATGTTGTGAATTGGTACTTCTCAGGTCGATGCACGCACACACTCAGTCCATGCGGCGGTGGGTGTGGCCTGCATCTGTGTCCTGGCTGCATGGGCCGGGTATGTGCGCATGCCGGCCAGAGGAGTAGCAGCGGTGCTGGCAGCAGCCAGAGCGGGGACACCGCTCTTTCGTCACCTGGCCTCCCGGTGACCGCAGCGCGAGGCTCCAGCCGAGGCTGTAACTATATCTTTTTTTTTTCTTATCTCCAGCTTCAAGAGGGGGAGGGGATTCAGCAACAATGCATATGGGAATGGGATGGGGGGATGGCACACTGCCTATGAGAATGCCACACTGTCTATGGGAATAGGATGAGGGAATGCCACACTGCCTATGGGAATGAGATGAGGAAGTTCCACAATGCATGTGGGGATGGGATGGGGGGAATGCCACACTGTCTGTATTAGGGTGCTTTAGAACAACATTTGGTTTAGAATATATAAATTCTAGGTGCGTCTTATGGGCAGGTGCAACTTATTGGTAATATGTTTTATTTATGTATCATTTTCCTCTAAGAAATTTACAATAGGACTGTCGCACCAATCCCCCTTAAAGTGGACCAAAACCGAGCTGGATCGGAGCTGTCCGCTACTCCTGAGGAAGGCACATTCGCCGAAACGTTGAGTAGGTTCCCTTGTTATCTGCTGTGTCCCTGCCTGTAAACTTGTGATTGTCTTTTTGCATTCTCGCATCCACTAGCTCTGCATGTATAATCAGGTATTGAACTTGCGCTTCTCAAATCCTTACTAGATACTTTGGAACTGTTTCCTATATGCTTAGACTGTGTCTAATTGTATTTACTATATTCCATTGTTTGAGAAGCTCAAAACATGAACTGGGACCAGCTAACTTATGCCATCTAGTGGTCATTTGTATTAATGTTTATATGTAACACTTTTTGCTTATTACTTTTTGTAAAGATATACGGTTTCACTCCTGTATAAAATTACCTTTTTGAGCATGCATAGTTTTCACGTCGGGTGTTCATTTTTCCCACTACATATATTTCTCTATAGTATTGAGTGCGCAGTAAGCAGGCGCACAAGGGAATCATAGAACCCCTCTGATTTATCTGAGTTTCTGGTTGTCTGTATATATTGGTGTGCTTCAACCTACTTACTAACTTTGTGGTCATGAAGGTGCTGTGTCAGTTGTGTGATCACTTTGAAGACTGTTTAAGAAGGAATGGAATGGAAACGAGGAGCAGGAAATGAAGGAGGAGGCATCAGGGGAGCTGATTCCTGCATTATTGCCTAGACTGTCAGGGCTACCAAAGGTTCTTATTTAATACTGTATTTTCCCCCTTAGTAAATAGTTTTCACTTTTCAGAGGCTATTTTTTACTTTGACATTAATCTATGGTTGAGATCCTTTGAGACTTAACATATAATAATAATAAAAAAGCATTGATGATGGGGCAGTTCTATAGGTAAGATTCCAACTGTCTCTTAAATCTATCCTATCTTAGTGATTGGTCCCTGAGGTGGCTGCATCTCTATTTGCGAAGCCCCAGCATGTAAAATCCACCAGATCGGTGGCTAAACTCACCTTTCTGCCAGTACATGCGTGGGTGCTCATCCAATTAGCACTCTTTGGCGTGCATACTAATGCGAGGCATAATACCATTGTTTTGACCGAGCATAGGCACAGGTTGTGGTGGTAACTGCATCTCTGGTTTCCTTGTGGAGTGCATGCTCTCCCACAACTGACCTATCTGAATGGCTGGCAGTGGGAGCGTGCAGAGATGCCGAGGATGCGTCCACAGCCCACAATTATGGCAAGGGACTGTCAGAAAGGTAAGGTAAGGGGCCGACCCACACCGTGATTGGTCCACTTTAAGAGGCAGATAGTTTAGTTTACATGTTAATAAATAACAACCTGTTTATAAATAACAACCGCCTTTGGGGAACCCAAACATATTTAAGATGAACCTCTCCAAATGTGTTTGAAATTCCCTTATCAAAAGTTTGTTTCAAAGCCATTCTCGTGTTCAATGGCTCTATAAAAAGGGAAACATTTACTGAAAATAGAAAATGTGCATTTATAACTCATCCTAACTCCGGTTTCAGCCCCTGCCAGCTTGTCATTTATGGGTCCAAATCACAAGCATGGGGTCACATCATGAGTCATCACTACACTTCTGGCAGCCAAGTTTCAGTGGCAGATTGCTCTGGACACAAAATTACTCTGAGACTGTGAACAGAGAGAAATGGATTTTGAATTCAGACATCAAAATAACAATACCTCTAAATAAAACCTGTAGGGCAAGGTAACGCTTACCGTGCTGGGTTTATATGATTTCTGTCTATAGGATATCACTATTTTTGTGGTATAAATAATAAACAAAGACACAGATTGTGAGCGGCACTAATTCGATAGTCTGCTGTAACGTTTTTTAAATTTTTCAGATGTGGAATTTGCTATATTTTAGGATTTTCAGATCTCCAACCCATCTCTATAAATAAAACCATCCTTCATTATATATTCCTCCATTGCTTCAAAAAGCAGACTTTAATGTGGCCCACTGAAAGGGGTCTGACCGGACCAACAGCCTTGTACAAACTCCACAAACAAAATTTGCCCTATCTGCATACATGGGACTGGATCATTGTCAGCATTTACATTTGCTCCTGCATCCAAAGTTAAAACACTGCCTCTACATTTTTCTCCTGGTCGTGGCCATCTTGAATCACCTGGGAGGCTTCTTTCCCAGCTTTCTAGCTCTGCTGCTGCCTGGATTGAAATGATAACCCACAATGCACAGCAGCAGGACACCAAGTAGCACTTCCCCTTTGCAGGCTACTGGCAGATACATAGGATGCCACTGAGGCAGAGAAATCAACTAAAGCACCCCCCCCCTCAATGACTAAAAGGTAAATACATTTTTATGTGTGGCAATCTAAACTGCCTGAGGAAGGCATGCATATGACCACTGTTCCTTGTAAAGTTGTTAGTCCTGTTTAAGAGAGGCAGGCAAATCAGGAGCTGCCTTTTAGACATCATACCAAAGGCTGCTATAGTAATGAGCAAGGCCCCTGACCTAGCCTGGTTGGGCGGATCCCTTTCATCTATTTTCTATAATGACCCACGCTGGAAATGGGTAATTTCTACTCTCTGCTCTGGGTGAGAAAGGCATGCTAAACTATACCTACACAGTTTTTATTGTTCCTTAAGACAGCTAGTGGTGAGAGATCTTGCCTGGGGATGAAAGGGTGTCACCAGGTTTTTTTTTTTATCACTTTGATGGCTGCGTTCTCACCTTTTGGCCAACAATATTTAAGGGCAAATCCTTGGACATAATTGACTGAAGGTAACTGGTTTGGGACAACGTATTACCTCATTTGGCATAAAAAATCACTCAAATATATCTTTCAAGCAGTCCTCTACTGCCTCTATAATAATATCTGTCAACGATCTCATAATCACTGTAACTCCCCAATCACCAGGTCTTGGTGTTACATGCACATATCACATTTAGTCATTACATGCCTCATTTCATCTATAATGCCGGCACCTGTCCTCTCCTCACTCCGGACACCCTTAAAATGCTACTAATCATCCTTGATCTTATCCCAACTAGACTACTATAAAACCCTCCTTTGTGGTCTACCAGCAAACAGTCTGGCATCTCTCCAATCTATATTAAATTCACTGCTCGCCGCATTCACTTCTCTTCTCATTTCTCCAGTGCTGCTGTTTGTCGAAGTGGTTGAGGAATGAAAAATAAACCAGGCCTCTTCCTACATTTCTTTGATAATCAACAATACAAACTAAGATGCCGTCTCTACTCCCCCTAGATCTCCTTCTGTCCTCAATATGGATTGCCTTCTCCTACTTCCCCTTTAGGACTTCACATATAACACCCCATTTACCTGCAATGTCCCCCCTATACAGTTCACCACTCCCCAACTCTTCAAGTCTTCAAGTGCGCCCTAAAAACTCTCCTATTCAAATGAGCCTATCGTCTGGCCTAATCAATTGCATTCATAGTCCTGATGCCTTTGCCACTTGCCACCATGCTTAGCACATACTAATTCTGACCTACTCTTTATTTCCACCCCCTTATCCCTAAGAATGTATGCTTTCAGGGGCAAGGCCCTTACTAGTACTAGTACTAGTGTATTTCAGTATTAATGTGTATTTGTGCATTTTTGTCACAACTGCCTCATAATATCTTTGCTGATATATATATATAGCATAGATTGGGTGGGGAACCCCCGATCGGGGTGCTTGGGTGGCAGAGGCCAAAATCTAGTATAGTCATCCTAGGTTTTGGTCCACTTTAAGCCAATTACTTACCCATGTACACACATTTTCCCCCAGTCCAAGCATTCTCATCTTTTGTACCAGTCTTTTATGTGGCACAGGATCAAATGCTTTAGAAAAGTATGAAAATATGACATCCAAGACCCCCCATCTGTTTCCCTAATAACAGAGTCCCCAACTACCAGCACCTGCCTTGCCTGCCATGTACTCCTCATTTCCCTTCCCCTCCTAACTGGAGCAGACTGCAGCTGTTAATGCTGGCATCATTACATTTGCAAGCGGTTAGTATTAATTGTCAAATTTAAAAGTAAAACTAGAGTATTAAAATAGAGATTTTAAAATATACACATCAGTGAATTACAATGACCTTGCTGTTTTTTTATATTGTTAAGCTGCCATACAATAAAACTGTGTTTCTGGATGATTAACTCAACCATTCAGTACCAAGTCTGTTGCTTTCTTCAAGTCACTACAAAAGAAATCATGGCTGAAAAACTAGAATGAACTAACCTGAGAGAACCATCGTGAGGTTGTCAAGGATATGTCCACCCTCACATCACAAGGCCTTAGTTATTGAGAACAGAAGCAGCGACAGCAAAAAGAGTTCAGACAGAACAACACTGACTAATCTGATGACAAGCTAATATATGCAAGTGGCACTGTGGGTATACTGACAAGTTCATAAAGGATTGCTTGCCTGAAGGATGGCAACTGCAATCTAAAATGCTTCTGGGGATTTTTATGTTTTCGCTATACACTAGATTGTGAAACAAATCCAGAATTAACGCAAGGACTTATTTACTTTTATTAAACAATTTTTTATTATTCTGCTTTGCACTGCGCCATTGCTATTAAACTATGTTACAGACATATATCATTGCTTTACAAAATCACAACTTCAAAGATGCAAATATGTCCTGGGATCAATGCAAAGGCATGAATATGAACCCTGTTTTGGTGGAATGCTCTGTACTTCATCCCCAAGCATTTCAACAATGTAGAAACTTGTAAGTGCAAGTGCACAATGCTCTAATTATGTGAAGCCAAGAATCAATTTGATCCCTACAGGGGCCAACTGTTTCAGGGCTCCTGGGAGTAAAATGTTTTTGTTATGGCTTAAGAGTCTTTGAAGAAGTTTACTATACCACATAGGCTGCAGGAGGAAGTTGACAAGTGTACCTAACTATGGAAGTAGTTTCAAGGATTGAGTAGCTCTCATATATTTGTCTGCATTGCATGTCCCAACTTTGGGGACTCAAAATTAAGAGTAGGGACCACACTAAACACAGAGTGCCTTGCCGGGGCAGTCTGGCTTCCACATGTATCTGCAGATAAATGCAACCAAATCTCTGCCTTTCCACATAGCTAGACATGTTTGTTGCTTGATATTTAGTTGATGAGAGGGTTAAACTGGGCGGTAAATTAGTTCCCAGGCCCTGAATAATAATAATAATAATTTTGTATAAATAATAGTAATTGAGCTGCTCCCACCCCCCCTTTATTAGTTTCAAGGATTACTTTACATTTTAACTAGTTCAATTCTCCATTGTTCCGGTGGTCTATGAACAGAGGTCACTTTTGTTAGGCACCTAACTTATCCTTCAGCAATTACTACTCTGCATAGCTCTGCAGCATGTTAACCAATAGAAATTAAAACTGGTTTCTGACATTTTTTCCTCTCGCAAAAGCCCAACAAATACAAAAAAAGGTCTCCTGAAAAAAGGTGTGTTGGTACATTTTTGTGTGTTTTTGTGTGTATGTTTTACACATGCCTCTTCTTTGTTCCATGACATGTGGGAATGTAACCTGTATTTAAAAATATAATTTAATAAATAAGTGTGGACCAGGTATAGGGCCTTAAAACCCAACCACAGGGGCCAACCCCCGGCCCTGACAATTTACCTCCCCCTATGCACTTTGGTGCTCCTCCAAGGGTGGTATACTGAAATGTTTAGTAAAAATTTAACATAAAGTACTTCCACCACCAAATACTGTTTGGGTAACATATGGTTTAATGTTCTACAGCAGGGGTTCCCAAGTGGTGGTACGTGTACCATCAGTAGCAAAAGAGGACCTGGCAGGTGGTAGGCGAAGTGAAGGCGTATATCATGCTGCAGGAACAGCCATTAACTGCTCCTTGTCCCAATGTGACATGTGGTCACACATCAGAAAGATTGTAGCAGCAAAGAGCTGAAAATGGTGGTGCTGGCGGCATGACATAGCAGTAAAAATAGAGCAGGGCAGAGACTGGAGTGGAGCAAAAATCAGGGCAGAGATTAGGTAAAGCAAAGAGCAGGGCAGAAATAGGGGTGCAGCAAACAGCCAGGCCCAAATGGGGATGCAGCAAACAGTGGGGCAAAGATTGTCGAGTATCCTGAATGGCAACCACACAATAAAAAAATAAATAATGTGTTGACCAGCAGTTTGTCCCCCAACATGCCCACGAAAGCTAAAGGGGTCCAATGGGTGGGCAAGTGCAGTTCAAGCAGGCCAGCAGTCATTTTGGACTTTGGGTCTGCTTTAAAGCTGAGGGGAAGCATATCAATGTAGGGACGTGTGACAGGCTTCCCCCCTAGAACTCTTAAGGGGAAACGGCAGCTTTTTAAGTGCACTTAGGCTGTCTTCTAATGTGGAGAAGGGAAAGCTTGTCCTTTATTGATATTCTTCCTTTCAGGGCATTAAAGGGGAACTTCAACCTATTATGTACACCTAAACACCTGTCCTACAGGCTCCAGGGAGTGACACGTTTCACCTGTAGGCAGACCAGAGACCGCAAGAAACACTGTAACAGCCACTACCTCCTACTGCTGCAGTGTTTAACCTGAATACACTAAAACAATCTATAACAAACCTCTGTCCCCATTTTCATAGTGAAGGTACATTATTTCTCCAATAGTTCAAGGATATTTTTTTGAAAAAACATCCCCTATGTGCTACAGCATGTTAAAGAATTTTCCAAATCGTTCTGATAAAGCTCATAGGGTGCTGTTATTTCCAAAGAAAAAATATCTTTAGATCATTGGAAGAATTATGTACCTCACCTGTAAAAATGCTCCATCACTGGGGAAGGTGATTGCTTGGGAAATATTAGAACATAAATGTTTTATAGAATTTTTAACATTAAACATTGAATGCCCATATTCCCAATGGATGTCCAAAAGCATAAAATCACAAACTCCTGCAAGCCATGTTTTAAGCACACTATGCTGTCCAGAACTTACACATATTCACATACCCATGTACAACTAAAAGGAAAAAAAGCTTTACTGCACACAGTAAAACACTAGTATAACCCCAAATGCGTTAAAAGTACACAGTCCAGTATTTTAGTATAACCCCAAATGCGTTAAAAGTACACAGTCCAGTATTTTTAGATCTGCATAAGATGATATGTGCATGCCCTTTGAGCCCATCTGGTTTCATTGTTACTGGAAAGATCTTCTACACACTTGCCACTGAAAAATTATAATTAAAGAAGACCTCCAGTCAAGAAAATGAAGTTTAGTCATTTGCACTGGGTTAAACATAGGACTGGCACAAATGCTAGTACGCCAAATGCTGAGCAACAAACAATATTTATTGCACCAATCTCAGCACACACATATGACAACATCCCATAACTTTTAAAACAACACATAGTGCATTAAAATCACGGGGGCCCTCCGTACATACATACTTCCCACACACATTATTGCACAACCCGCCAAAAAGCGTCCAGCCTAAAATTTGTATTGACACAATGCCCGTGCGCTGAAAAGCGTTTTAGCATGGCAGTGGCATACCACCCCTCAAGACGTGTTGTCACTAGTTGCTCCTCAAAACAAGGATACGTTCATAGCTGGGACTCATCACACCGAGTTGGTCACATGACACCATCTGTTGCTCTAGAGCCAATACACAGCGTATGCACTCATTCAGCTCTTGCTGACGCCACACATATAGGCTATACGATTGATCTTGAGCCAACACCGTGCAGGCACACTACTGTAATACAGTCACTGTGAGGGTGGAGCCTCTCGCATAGATGCTACTTAGCTGTGAGTCAAAGTTTTCATGTCCTTGCTGGGCAGACGGCTGACTTCGTGTTGCGCTAACTAACTAACACTCAATATACAAGATGTGTATGTCCATCCGCCTGAAAGGATAAGTAATACATGTGCTGCCATGACACGCACGTATGAATATGGTACAGCGTGGTGCTGTAACTCTATTTCGGGGGCCTTGCCTTGCACATACATACTATCAAGTCCACTTGTCAAAGGTAAATAAGCCTCTAATAGTCGGGGCAGTGGAGTCTCATGCACCTATCTATTTGACGGCTGAGCGATGATGCGTACGGCGTCGCAGAGGCAAGTTATCAGCTGATTGGTGGCAGTGAAGCAGTGGGAGGTGCTTGGCAGTTAAAGGAGAGAAGTGGGGGGCTGCCCACCACCCTGACAAAGCTCTGGTGGGCGGAGCGAAACGCGCGCCGGCGGACGGCCGGCCCCACCACGCGCACGTCACCTCGCCATTAAGCTCTACTCCAGTCTCCCGCCTCCTGAGTGTTGCGCAACACGAAGTCAGCCGTCTGCCCAGCAAGGACACGAAAACTCAAAGCTAAGTAGCATCTATGCGAGAGGCTCCACCCTCACAGTGACTGTATTACAGTAGTGTGCCTGCACGGTGTTGGCTCAAGATCAATCGTATAGCCTATATGTGTGGCGTCAGCAACAGCTGAATGAGTGCATACGCTGTGTATTGGCCCTAGAGCAACAGATGGTGTCACGTGACCAACTCGGTGTGATGAGTGCCAGCTATGAACGTATCCCTGTTTTGAGGAGCAACTAGTGACAACACGTCTTGAGGGGTGGTATGCCACTGCCATGCTAAAACGCTTTTCAGCGCACGGGCATTGTGTCAATACAAATTTTAGGCTGGACTCAGTAGCGCTACTTGGCGGGGTGTGCAATAGTGTGTGTGGGAAATATGTATGTACGGAGGGCCCCCGTGATTTTAATGCACTATGTGTTGTTTTAAGTGTTATGGGATGTTGTCATATGTGTGTGCTGAGATTGGTGCAATAAATATTGTTTGTTGCTCGGCATTTGGCGTACTAGCATTTGTGCCAGTCCTATGTTTAACCCTGTCCTATATGTGTTTTACTAGTTAGACTGCTTTGGTTAGTAGGACGCCACACACTGTTTGAGTGGCAGTGCACATGTACGAAATTGGGCTCTATCAGTCCATTTTATGAATTTGTTTGACTTAGTAATTTGCACCCCTAAAGTCCCCTTTGACAATTAGCAAGGTATGCTGTTTGAGATTGCTTAGCCTCATTCAGATCTTGTGGTGTAGCTATGCTCCAAGAATGAAAGCGTCCATCTTGGATTTCACATGAGAGCCCTGCTTACACATGAGCATGAGTGGGGGAATAGAGGAGAGCCTTTGCTAGCACAAAAAAAACACAGCAGTTGAGCTGGGAGCTTCCTTATGCTCAGCCCAACCAGCCAGAGAGATATTTTATCTGTTTCCATACAGAATGTTAGAAGGAGATAAAATCCTTATCTAGTTTGCATCAGTGTAAAGATCAACAGAGACACTGGCAGTTAAATAGGGCGCTGTTTGCAGGGTTATTACCTACTTCTTGTGTACTGTATATTCTACCTGCTATGTGTTGAGATTATCACTGGATGGGTAGTACTATGAACATTGTTTCCACCTATGAATCAAGTGACTTTTTTTTACATTTATATTTTTATGTTCTGTATTCATAAGGAATATCACTCCATCATTATGAAAATACTGCCATCCCCTCTGTCAGGGACCGCCGGACACCCTTCTTTTGTAAGCCAACAATCCCCAATCTCCGCCGCCTCTTGTGCCTATAGACAAGCCCCCGCTTGCTGGAGACACGAGTTATCTCTCTCCAGACTCGGTTGCCCCCAGGACTTACTGGCGCAAAGAATGCTGGCTTATGATAAAGACGGATGAACTGTGGGGTATCTCAAACCAGGAGTTCATGCAATAAAAGTCCGTAAATGTCAAAACCAAGGGGCTAGGCAAAGAGTAGTCAGGACTGGCAAGGGGTCAAGGCCGGGTGATCACAGAAGCGTGGTATCCAAGGGGTAAGGCAGAAGCGAAGTCAGACAGGCAGAAGGTCGGTTCAGGCAGCAGGCAGGAGTAGTCAAGGACGAAGCCGGATCAAAACACTAAAACAAAATTCAGAAGCACACCCAAGCTAGAAAAGGCTATAACGGGCCCTGGTGGTGCGGGCAGGAGAATATTTAAATGGTGACTGGCCAATGGGAAAGGGAATGTGCTGATTGGTGCAACAGTCAACTGTCCTGGCCAGTCAGGCTGTCCAGCCCCTGGTATCACAAGTGCAGGATATTCCCGGACCTAAGGAGGACCAACATTGGTCCCTTTAAACCTGCCCCCGGCGAATGCGCTGGGAGAAGCGCCGCCGGAGGGCATAATCACGGCCATCAGGCGCGCCTCCCGAGGAGAAGGAAGAGGCTGCCAGCGCGCCCGATGCTGAGGGGATGGCGGCCCGGCGCGGCCGCCGGAGGGGCAGAGCCGCCAGCGAGCGCACGGAGGCGCCGCGGGACAAACCCCCAGGTAAGTTCCTTACACCCTCACTGTATAAATAATCTCCTCCAAACAGTACTCCCATTAAACTATATTTCATTACACCAATATTGCCTTGTATGGAGGAGCCTTTTATGTCTATCCCCTCGATTCAAAGAGCAAAAGTTAATTGATTTCGGATCGAGAATCGTAAGTTTGGGTGGGTGTTAGTCATTTTTTCCTGTTTTTTTGGCCATTTCCGACTCGCACGAGCCTACGTACGAATGCGTATATGCTCTTACGATCATCGCAAGTTCGTTCCTAAATTTTAGGATCAAAACGTAAAACTTAGGATCAAATCCTAAAACTTAGGATCAAAACGTAAAACTTAGGATAATCGAATGTGTTTAGGTGTGATTCAGAGAACAGTTTTCAAACCTCTAAATACGTTTTTAAAGAAAGCCACTGCCGACACCTTTTAGCAGTCGGATTGCTGTTCGTGAACAGGTTTTTTGGCTATGTGGAGGAGTCTGCGCGTCTTGAGCTCCAATGAACTGCATGTATCAGCATGGCCGAGGCCATAAATTGTATAGCAATGCATACCTGATTCATGTATGCCTTATAAAAGCATTTTAATGTGGACCTTAATTAGTCCTTTGCATGTAAACCTTTATTTTGCAATATATTTGCGTTAATTAAAGAAACTTATGTCCTTTGTTATTTATTTTTAAATTGATGTACTAGAATAATATTTTTAGATTGCATTTATTGGTGTAGTTGTTTACCTTTGCTTTGTTTAATTATTTAAGCACATCTTTGGTCAGATGCATCACACTTACTGAGGAGAGGAGAGCGGGATAAAGTGCAGGATGTGGGTTACTGCTGTATTTTGCACAGACACAGCAGAGCTGGGGGCACGGAAAGGTCAGAAATCAAAGAATGCAGAGCAACACAGTCACAAGGCCCTTTCTGTTTGCAGGCTGCCCGATAATACCTGACCCGCCATCTTGGCTGTTTCTAGACTCATAACATGCAGAAGTTGCTGGGTGTTTTTTTGTATTTGAGAGCAATCTGTATGTAGAGGGTTTGGGTAACCACACACAAAATTTTAAGTTGTACCATTTGAAGCCAAAATATTAAAATTAAATCCACAAGTAAAAAATGCAAGTTAACTATAAATTAAACAAAGTAAGATTTACTTATGCAAATGCATTCATTAATGGTTGGTTACTACAAAATGAATGAAATAAAGAAAACTAAGACCAAATATTTAGAATGCACTTTAATGAGGTAAGTTTGTAGTGCGCAGCCGCAAGATCAGAAGGATTTACGTCCAGACCAAAAAGGAAAAAGGGCAAAACCAATGTTGCAACCTGAGAAATGAAACGGAAAATTCAGGATGGAAACTGACATAGGTCTGATTCCCGAACTGCCATACGAACGGACGTACATTTTAGGATAGAAACGTATTTGCTTATAGAATCACTCGCAAGTTCATACGAACGCACGAGCGGACGTGAAAAATAGGATGATCGGCACCCAAATCAAAGCTGTTACATGTTTCTTTGAATCGACCCTTATATCTCCTTAGTCTAGGACTTATGAATGTAGGAACATTCAACAAATAATGCGCTGAATACTGTACGCTGTTTCTGTAAGGCAGCAAGATAACATCTTTCAGGACCAGAGCCCCCATGTTATAATGTCATACCAAATCCTCCCTCTCAAAAACACTGCCTCATTATTGCCCGGCTGTACCTCAAAAGTATGCTTATTAGTGCTTACATACCTTTCAAGTTTACAGAGAGATCTTCCCAAAATGAGCCGCGTGACACAGGTGGGTGGCGTGACTGAGTCTCTGCATCTCTGATCCCTCCTGGACTGGAGCTGCACTGTGTATTTGTGGCAGGGAAGTGCACATTGCTGCAGACCTTCCCGCCATTTAAGGCCGTTTCTGCTCAGCCACAAGGCGACCGCGTATTTCCAACCGTAACCGGTCTTCCGTATTACATGCCGCCGCCCATCTGCATCTGCTCTGCCAGCCCAGCCTCTCTACCTGATTGGTTGTTGCCTGGCAAGGCCTGTCGCAGCATGCTATGTTTGTTTGTGATGAGTGGGCTGTGTGTGGGTCCTCCGAAATACTAACTTTTACCAAGGCTCCCGCAGCCCTGACGGTGCCTATAACTGCATCCCCAGCTTCTTTTCAGCTGAGACATGTTCCTGCTCCCAGCCATTAAGATCTGCTGGGGTTGGAAATGCTAGGAAATACATACATACAAAGACATGGTTAAATGCTGGGCTGACGAGAAACATCAATCAGGCTAAAAAATTGCCAAAAAAGACATTCATTTTATTATCCAAAATGTAAAGGCACACGACATATATGCACATGAAAATGCAATCACTAACACTACTGGTGAATTAAAAACACAATTTCTATACTAAGAAACAACATAAAGGGCCCCCGCCAGGAATTCCTGGACTACACACATCCCTCCACACACAGACCACTCATACCAGCTGGCCAGCCTTTATATAGAAGGGGGGCAGCAATGCCCACCAAACTTAATAAGGAATAACAATGCGTATCATGTGATTAAACGTCCCAAGTAAGCTGAGTGATGCTAGGCAAACTGATTCCTGTAAGTGACATCCTGTTGATAATAAGTTTAACACGCTGGCAAAAAATTCACAGCATGTTCATGTCTCAAAACGTCCATTCAGAGACACCCCCAATAGACAGGACGTGGGTGTGGGGGCTCTCAGACTCCAGCCAAGCAGGCAGCTGAACTGCGCAGTCAACCGGCATCACAGGCTCACAAACTGTGAAACAATGATCTCACCGCCCTTTTCAGTTCAGCATCCACATGTCCTCCTTACGGTGTCTCACAGAGCATAGTGGCGCACACATCACGCGTTGGACTGTGACCCGGATATCATGCGGCCATGGTACGTTGGCTGTGTCAGGGGGGGGCGTGGTCAAGGGCCCATCACCGACAGCCATTTCGCTCCTCCAATGGAGCTTCGTCAGGGTGGGAGGGGCCGGTGCTCAATTATCGCTCATTGAACGTTATCCCACAGGCTTAGACTGCTTTTACTCTTAGTGTGCTGGTCTAAACAACCAGAGCAATTTTCACTCAATGTTCACATAACCACATCTATTTTCTTTGTGATATAGTACCAATGGGTACTTAGCACCGCTTCCTTCAGGGGCTCTTCACACAACAAGTTATAGTTTGCACTTATAAGGATGGTATTAAAATAGCAACAGAGGTTTGGTAACTCACATATCATCATCATTGGGCTCTTTGTTTATAACTTTCTGATTCCTTCCTTATATGTCTGCCTTCATTGACGGACCCTGGGTATTAATCACAACACCTCATGCACACATTTACTTATCTCCTTCAAATTACAGCATCCACATTGGCTACTACTGCTGTCTCATTTATTCATTTTTATTTTTTATTTTATTTTTTCCTAATACGGATGAATGATATACTATATCTTATGATAGGGGGAAATATTTCACCCACATGCTGTGACCATAAATAGAGGTGGAAGGTATACCCGCAACAAGGATGATGCAGTTGTTGCATGGTTTTAACATTCTCCTTGGGTCGGGCACAGTAATTACACTTTGATTTAAAGGTGGTGCGGGATCATATGGTTTCTTTTTAAGAACGCAACAAGGATGATAATAGTAGAGAAATAAAGCCAAGAAAGTAACGACCTATAGCATACCGCATCTCAACGCGGTTCCAAATGGGCAACCAAACCTCAACAATACTCATAAAAAGGCTTTTAAGCCCATATCAGTATTGAGTCCCTGGGGCCATGGTCCCTAGCTAATAAATTAGTCTGGCCACTTGTTGGAGGAGTCGGGTATCCCCAGATCCCCCCCCCCTGCTGTTTTCCTTCAGCTTAAAGATTCCACATACCACAAGACCAGTAGGGTCACTGTTATGGCAAGTTCTGAAATGCTCCGCCACAGGACTTTTTTCGTTCTTTTTCTTAATATCTCTCACGTGCTCACCTATACGTACGCGTAGTTCTCTTTTCGTTTTTCCCACATACTTCTTATTGCAGGGACACGAAA